>JAOWBL010023577.1:0-30587 GCA_028564865.1 Zenarchopterus dispar
AAAAAAAGGACAATAATACAGGTCTAATACAATACATGAATGGTCAGTCTGTTATATTTAAGTGTAAGCAACAATTTTTTATTTTGCCTAATTTTACTTTACCTACCTAACTTTTGGATGGGTGTTATCATAGCCCATTATGGTTTTGACTTTTTTTTTTTTAATTTTTCTTTTTTTTAATGTGTGCCTCTCATCCCTCTAGGTGCCAAAACAACATGGAGAACAAGAGGAGTGAACATCCATCACCTAAGGATATGCTATTTACGCCAAGGTGTTGAATAAGCCCGGTGATTGGCACAAGGAGACCAGTTTTGTCTGGATCTGGATAGAGATTAAGTTTTATATTCACTTTAAAAGTGATGCCATCAGCACACGGACACAATCGGTTCATCATGGAAAAGCATAAAGCTGTGAATAGTGGTTCTTCAGCACAGATGGGTGGAGAATCAAGTACCTTCATCTGCACTGAATGTGGTGATGGCTTCAGTCAGTACTCCAGTGTGTTGGCCCACATGGCAATTCACGGACCTTTGGAGTCATTTTCTTTTGATGGCTCTTCCAATGGATTTGAAATTCCTCTGGAGTACGTACTTCAAGAAAACGGTACACTGACAGTTGTGAATGGTTTTGCACAGTCACATTCTTCAAATTCCTCACATTCCTCTGTTAAACCAGGATCTCCTGGAGTATTGCCATCTCATTTACCATCCTCTATGAAGTCGGTGTCCCCAACTCCAAGACCACAGCTGTCTTCTTACAAAGATGTGTTTAGGCCAAAGCCATTAGACTCTAGCCTTGACAAGTCTCGGAAGGGCTACTACCATTGTGAAATATGTAACAGGTCATTTAACAGCCTGCAGAGTTTACATCGTCACCAGCAATATCGAAACACTGAGAGGGGATACAAGTGCACTTTGTGCTGTAAGATCTTTGAAGATAGACAGGACCTTAAGTACCATCTCCAAGACCACATCAGTGAAAGATTTTACTGTTGTGGGCATTGCGGCAAGCGATTCCTGAAAGTGGATGCACTTAATGCTCATCAAAGACACTCCTGTGTCTCAGGTAAACCAGAGAATGATCAGGAAAAAAAGTCTGAAAAAATGTATACTTGTAAGAAATGCAAACACAGTTTCTTTTGGATATCAGATTTCCAGACTCATTCACTGTATCTCTGCAAGGGAAAAGAACCTGATGCTGTCTTTGTATCAGAATCTGAAACTGAAATGAATTCTAAAAACCTTGAACACACACAGTTTGTCAACTGCCACATGAATGGGTCATCTATTGATATTAAGAATGGAAACCGTAAATTCTCAAGAGATACCAGTTATGAGCTTGACACTGTGCCCACTTTTACACCATACAGATGTGGTTTATGTGGGGATCGTTTTGAGAATTTAACAGCTCTGAAGGAGCATCATCTCACACATCAAACTCAGGAAGAAATAGATAGGCTGAATCAAGAATCCCAAAAACCTTTTAAGAGAAAGATGCAAACTAAAAGGCGTAGAAGAGGTGGAAATCCAAATGGAAAACTACATCCTTGCAAGCATTGTCATCGTGTCTTTAATCATTCTAGCAGTTTATCTCGACACATGAGATATCATAAAGGTACAATGCATACTTGTGCATTTTGTGGTAGACATTTTCCTCAGCGTTGTGATTTAAGAAGGCATTTAGCTATGTACCACAAAACTGAATTGGAGAAGAAACCAGGTTTGAAACTCTTGTATACACCACCTCAAAATGGGCCTTCCGCAAATACAGCTGATGGTGAGAAAAACATTACCCCTCCTGACGAGAACACTAAAGGCTCCTCTGACAGTGAGCAAACGTCTACAGAGCAGAGTCCAAAAGAGAAGCAATCAGGAAAAGCAGGCCGCATTAACTATAATTGTCAGGATTGTGGGAAGACGTTTGGGCTATTATGTGTGTACCAGCGACACTTGCGCTATCATAAGAAAGAGCCCAGCAAGTCTCCGCAGTGTTTAGCAGAGTTTAAGGACTCTTCATCTCTTGATCTCCATCTTCAAAATCATCTAAGCACTGAACATGGAGATGAAGATGGACGAACATCACATGCCACTGTTATCAGTGCAGATCATGCTATTAAAAAGGATAATGTAGAAGATATAGAAGATGACTACATGGACCATAAACGAAACAAGAAAGGAAATTCCTCAGAGGTTCTTTATGAATGCACAGAGTGCACTGAGACATTCTCATGTTTGGACACCTTTCTTCAACACCAGACATCTCATTCCGCAGAAAATAATGGCTAAATATTGGCACCAGTAACATAAAGCATAGGTTAAAAGTTACAAGTGGATTTTTGTATTGAATTCTAAAAATTAGGATATGTTTGTTGTGGATAACATGCAAAGTTAATCTCAATATTCACAAACTGGTTACAGTTAAGTTGGATTTTTGACCATGGACTAGCAAGGATAAATGTTTTTTGTTTGTTTTTTTATTTAATTTTATTTTTTTAGTAGTTAAACCTGTAAATACTGCTGCATTTTACTTTTTTTTATTGCAAATATGTGATTTGAGTACTTTTTAACTGTATTAATATAGTCATTTGGAAAATATAGCATTGTCACTGAGTAGATTGTCATTAAAAATTGTATGGAAAAGGTTACTTTGCTTTTGCTTTTTCTTTGATGCAACTGCTTTTAGTCGTAAAATCCATTAAAAACTAGTGTATAATTTTATTCCTTTGAAATGTCTTGAAATGGCCACTCAATTATACTTGACATTGGAATTTTTTGCCAATGTCATGGAGGTTTTACCTAAATTCAGCTTCTGTGATTTGTTACCTGCATTGGTAAGATTATTGTAGAAGGTTATTTCCCCAATGGTAGGTGTCTGAGACAGCATTACATCTCTATTAAGGTAATGGTAAGGAGGTAATGACGACTACTTTCTTGGTGTAATGAAGCAACTTGTTTAATAACTTTTGTCTCTGCCAGTATTTTTGACTACAGTAGGCAAACCAAGGTCTGTAATCTTTCTTTTAAAAGCTGTGTCCCACCTGTTTTAATGTAGTGTATGCTAATTGTTGTCATTCTAGGGTTAAGTTCTCTGCATCCTTAGGTTTTCAAAATTACTTGAATGGATTTAAGTAGAAACCTCTGCTCATGCCCAGATTTTTTTTTTTTCTTAATTTCATGCACATTCAGCAGTGCTAAGCTACATTATCGTGGAGAATTTTACTTTAATTCTGCTGTTAAATCCAAACCCCACTCAAGAAGACAAATGGGTGTAATTATGTATTCTCATCTTGTTTCACAAGATTGGGTGTTGGACACAGATATTGGGTGTCTAATCATCTTTAGTATTTATGTATTTTGAGTTATTGCAGAAATTATGTAGACTCAATGAAATTTGAATAAATGATTGATGGGCACATTTTCACATGTACGTTTGAGCAAGATTGGGGGATCTGAATAAGGTACTACCTATATAAGTGCTGTCTGTCATTGCTTGCAAGGCACAAAAACTAAGCTTTAACAATACAGATGCAATATGGATATGACCCCCAGAGAGGACTAACAGACATGATTTGGTAGGGTTATTTATTTTTTTCTATTTTGAAATGGGTCTGTGAGAAGTAGTTATAAGTAGTTACCTGTACTAGATGGCATTCATCGCTCTCATCATATCAGGATATCTGATGACGAGCTAGGCTTGCATGTCTTCAAAATGAATCCCCTTTGGAGTTTTCCTCATGTAAAACTACAACCTCAAAAAGTTTGATACGTGTTCAAGCACTCTATATAGTGGATTCTTTTTCACCATGTCACATTCATGTCAGCTCGTCAACAGATTGGGTCAGCAAAGTGTGGCCCATTTTGTGATGTGTTTGCAAAAAGAACTATTCTTTAAAATGGGTGTTCTGCTGTTGAGAAGAATAACTGTCCAATGTAAAAGTGAGATTTGTTTGCAGTGCTATGAATTTTGAGATTTCAAATGTTTCAGATGATGATTTGCTCTTGCATGGCCTTCATTCTGAGTAGACGTTAGCCAAGCTCTCTACAAGAATTCCTCCTTGTTTCTTCAAACTGAGATTGCTGTAGCAGCTGTCTGCTGCAGGTAGGAAATTAAATACTCACATGTACACAAGATAACCAAACTTCAAAACCACCACCACACACCCAATAAAGACCAAGACATTTCTGTAGTCCATTGAAAAAGTAATCCAATAAAAAAATAATAATAGCTTGACAAATTTCAGTTTTGTTTTTGTTTTGTTTTTTTTGCTGCAAGTAAAGGATCCCTGATCATATCCCCACCGACAGTGTACTAAATTGATACTAGTTGATGTGATGGCCACATAGATCAATGGTTCCCAATCCAGGATTCCTGTCCTCCAAAGGACACCAAAGAGCACAGTTTCCACTGCAATTAGAATATCAAAATTTTATTTGATGATGAAATGTTAACACAGCTTCCTGCTTTATCAAATGCATGAAGGGAAAAACCGCATTTAGTTTTTTTGTTGGTTTTTTTGTTTTGTTTTTTTTAATGGCATACTTTTCAAATAAATTCTCTCAACAATGATCTCACTGAGCACATCTTGGGTCCTGAATTAAACATCATGCAGTGCAAATGACACTTGCTTAGAAATGGAGTAATGACTGTTTTGTTTTTTTTAAATGTTCAAAAAAAGAGCCAATTTGCTTAGCATATAATCACAATTTAGGAGCAAATTGAGCATGTTTTACTATTTCTCTGTATGTGTATCAAAGGAATCATTGTTATGAATCGCTAGATGTCGAGCCAGTTTCAAAAATACCGTAGGTCAGTGTTCCTCAGTTCTGGTCCTGAAGTGCCACTGATCAGCAAGTTTAAGTTGTTTCTCTGCTCCAACACACCTGATTCAAATGGGTCGCCATTGTTTTGTTATTAAAATAAATGTGTATTTTACACATTTATTCTAGTGTGATGGAGCAGGGAAACAACTAAAACATGTAAGGAACTTGCCTCTGCATTCCTCCACAAGGAAAACTTGCAAAGCAAGCAGGCCAGTGGGTTCAGTTTGGCAAGGAAAGACATCCCTCCCTACTACACTTTAAGTTGGCTGTGGGTCAGTGGGTAGAGTAGATCACCCTTCATCTGATATGGTCAACCCCTAGCTCCCCCACCTGCCAAAGTGTTACTGGGCAAAACACTGAACCCTGACCTTGCTTATTCTTGATGTCTTTATCAGGGTATGATTGCAGAATCCAAGTTCCAAATGCTGTACAGAAATTGTACACATAGAGTGGGTGTATGCTGATCAACCATAACATTATAACCATCTTTTTAATATTGTGCACTTTCTCCTTGTGCTTCAAAAAGGGCTCTCACAGACCAGGGTGTGGATGGGGAACATCTGGTGTCCTGGAGTGTCTGGCACTGTAATGTTGGCAACAGATCCATTTGGCCCTGTAGTATGTGTGTTGGGGGCGTCTGTGGATTAGGGTTACTTCTCATAGATGTATCCATTCAAATTAGTGTCTGGGGGGTTTGGTACCCTTCTGATTATTGTGTTTCACTGACCACTTCTTAGAAAAATTGCTGAAGGGTCCACTACTGACCAGCGGGGGGATCCAGCTACTGTAGGGGAATTATGCAGCCATTGATTGGTCTACAAATTTTTTAGGTAGGCACATTAATGTGCATGCAAAGATGCCAGTTTTCACAGCAGAACACTGCACATTTCTTGTTAATGTTGACACCAAGGGGCAACATTCAGTTTTAGGAGTTGGCCTGGAATAGTCTGAGGATGAAGGTTAATTAAGCAGCAGGCATCCTGGGCTATCTGGCTGTGAGCTAAATGATCACAGCTTTGCAAGCCCCAGGGCTTTGTCACAGCTGGTCAGCCTGAACCAGCCTACTTTTTGGATTGACTGACTGCCCTGACTTACATTGGGACCCGGGTGTGATAAGACCACTGCAAATGCAAAGCAACAATCATTTAGCTGAGCATCAGCTCATCTAGGGTCTTGTTGGTACTTGACTGAAGCTGAGCAAGTCTTTTCTCAACCCTGGCCCTTTGAAATGTTGATGGTGACATCAGAAATTAGGATGGATGGACAGATTCAATCAGAATGAATGTGAAGTAATACTAGTTAGTGTAATAGTTCAGCAAGGGCCTCAGTCAGTTAGCTAAACACTAGCTATTTGAGAGTCCTACTTGGTCTCTATGGAAGCCACACTCAAAACAGAGTTATTTGTAAATGGATTTAGAAAAGAAACAAGTGGTCCAAGATGTTTGCACAATGCTATATTGAGGTCACTGAGGAAAAATGCTCCCCTTCCATTGAAGTGTCAGCATTTTACTTCTGAGTTAAAGGCAACCAGGAAATACAAAAAAATGCAGTTCCTTGACTGACCACTAGGGACTAGCTTCAAAAGTGAGTCAATTTCCATTGACATGTATATTAACATGTTCAAAACATATCCCGGTTTAAACAATGGGTTTCATCTCCATAGCTACATTTAACGTCCATGACAACTGTACAGGACGGGACTTTTTGTTGTTGTTCCATCCATCCATTTTCTATACCCGCTGAATCCATTACTGGGTCACGGGGGTCTGCTGGAGCCTATCCCAGCCCATTGCAGGTGAGAGGCAGGGGTACGCCCTGGACAGGTTATCAGTCCATCGCAGTTTTGTTGTGTTTTTTTTTATTTTTTTTTATTTATTTATTTCACATTAGGTACAGTTACATAATCCAACAAATTTGTGTATAAGCAGAGATGCTGACTTTTAGGTGGCAGCCATCACAGCCAGTGGCTAGATGTCATAATTTTTGCGACTTAGCATTTAGCATTGCAGTGACTTCTGATCATAGCTTCTGAGTTGCAAATGAAGACCTAACAGAGCATAAGTATTCATATTTCAAAGACAATACATTTTGTTGTGCTGTTACTTTCACCAACAGCCAGCCATGACTGGTTGAGAGTTGGCCTAGAAGCATCCAAAGACGAAGCTTAGCCAAGAACATACAGGCTTTGCTTACTGAGAGTCAGCTAAACACAATAGTCATTACTTATTTTGCCACTTAAATGGGTAAGTGAGCTAAAATATTTGAAATCGGAGGTCAAGTTGCAAATGTTTTCCAGCATATCCGCAGTTCCTTTAGTGTTGATTGGCTAAAGGGGCCACAAGCCACAACGGATCATTTCAGGATCCTTCAAGTGGTAGTATGTTGGCACCTGCAGTATATCAGGCCACATTGCTTATAGCAACTTGTGTTGAGTGTTGGCTAAACGCAGTGGTCACCTTTGATTTTGTCAACGCAATGACCTTTGAAGCAGGAGGTCCTCTTGCAAATATACAACAGGAGCTCAACAGTTCTTCCGGTGTGATTAAGCTGAAGGAGCCAAAAGCCACTCGGGATCATTTCAGGAACCATCCAAGTGAAAGTCTGCTGACATCTGCAGTATTTCAGGGAGCAATCCCAGCAGCAGTAATCTGATAACCCACAAGTGGCAGATAAAGCAACAGGGTCTAGTTTGGAGCTCAGCTGGTCCTCATTTCAGCTCTGGCAGTGCTTGTTTTGGATGTAGTTTCAGTAGTAACACTTGAAATGAGGACAATTGAACAAATTTATGTGATTGACATAAGGTAAGGGTTCCATCTGGCTGGAACATGGACAAATGGAAAACTACATCCTTGTACTTGAACTACATGTCACAAACATGGTGACGTGTAGTACAAGGAAAAAGATGTTTTAAAAGCAGTCTTCAGACAATCTGTGGGTTGTGTTTCTTTTTAGCCTGTGCTTGTCTTGTGGGTTTCCCTTACAAACAATGACTTATTAGTATCTTATTGTCTTATTGGATGTAACTTGGATGTGGGTTTTCTAACAGCTCGATACTCTTTGCTTTCCAAAGATCTGTCTGGTGTCAGAAATGGCTTTTCAGTGGTTCACACATAATGAATCAGTGCCAAATGGCAAGCACTAATTTTGTCACTGATTAGCTCTCCTGGTTTCTTCCTGATAAGTGAATGAGTGGTTTTTGTTGAGGGACTTTCATTGGCAAGCTTGGAGACTTGCAAAGCAGGTTTAAAAGGCTTTAGCCACCACAATCTTGAGTGTGCTGAATTGCCAAAAATACACAACACATACTCATCATTTTTAAGATAGAAATGTTTAAACATATACTTTTCCTTAATTATTAGTGGTGCTCATTGCTTGTTGTATCATTCTCAACATCAGTATAATGTTTTTAATCACATCTGCTCAGACTGGTCTCAAATGGTGCAAAGTGACAGCAACCACTTCGAGAAAATGTTGGCCTTGTATCAGAATAACTGAATCTTTCCCTTCTGACACTATGGTATATACACATTTTACATTTACATATATGTATAACATACTTTAACTAAAAATATTACCCCACCTTCCTAATTTACTCTAGTTTCTTCTCATCTCATTGAAATAGCCCTGACCCTTTATGGCAGTGTTTCTCATTACCAGTCATTGGAGGTCACTGCCTTATATGTTTTGGATGTTTCTTTACTCCGAAACACCAGAATAAAAAGAAACAGTCATAAACAAACTTGTGCAGACCTTAATGTTGAGCTCATGGTGATCCATTCATTTAAATCAGCTGTGTTATAGCAGGGAAACATCTAAAATATGTAGGGCAGTGAGTCCTAAGGACTGGAATTTAGGAAAATGAGCTCAGTAAACCCATGTCTCCCATGGATTTAGTGGGATGTTGGAAACGCATCCTTAAGAATGCTTCCATGCAGTATTGTTTCGTGTATGCAATTTTGCATTTTATGTAAACCAGTACTTAAAATTCTGAGGTCACCACCTCAAAATTTTCAAAAGGTTCTCTAGGCTTATCAAAAAACCCCTTCTGCCAAATAAAGGATCGCCTTGCCCCTGGATCTCACTGGGTGCAAAATGTGCAGTCCTCTCGCTCCATTGCATTTCTCATTTATTCGTCTCACCATGGGTGCTGTGGCACATTTCAGAAGCTGCTCAGAGGCAATCCATGCCTTGCTCTGCTCTGCTAATGATATGTGCTGAGACTGTTTTCCCATTCAGCTGTGGCTGAGCCATACCAATTTATACATAGTAGTCCAAGTTAGCAAAAAAAAAAAAAAAAGAAAAATGAGAGGATCAGACATGGCAAGAAATGGCTACAATTATTACAAGTGGAAAATGAGTATTATCTTATAATTCTGTGTTCACCAGGAGAGTAAGTGCTCAGAATGCCCCTGCTTATGAAAGGTTACTGTGGGGACCAGAAGCTGGGCTGAAGAAGGAGCAAAAATGCAGCATTTCTTCATGACTAGTGGAACCCAGGGGTTACGATCTAGGGAGTTTGGAGGCCAGGTCAAAAACTTGAGTCTTTCATGGTGTTCTCCCTACTCTTATAAAGCATTATTTATTTATATATTTATTTTGTGGTGGGGACTACTGTTCTACTGGGCTAGGCTGTAGTAGCCAAGCAGACCTCTCATCATAAGGGGTTGTATCTATAGCTAAACACAGCTATAATCTATAGCTGTGTATAGATGTGTTGTTTTTAACAAACAACACGTCATAATTTTTTATATTTGATTAAAAGTGCATCCACCACTTTAAAGCCATAGCTCTTTTCTAATGGTTGAGGCAATGTTCTTTACATGAGGGTGCAATTCAGAGGATGGCCACTATACCAGGTCTACTTCACATTCCTGCTGTGTCTGGTTTGTTCCTCTTGCCCTTGTTTTCAGGTCATCTAATCAACAATCAACGGTCTAGCTCATAAAACAGTCTAGCTCATAGAGACTATTGTACCATGTCAAAAGTTGGAAGATCTGGTCATTAACTTCTAGTCTTAAAGATCAATGTGTTTGGAATATCATTACCGCAACCTATCCGGCACACATAATGGCTTTCAAATGTCATGTCAGGTTAACGATGGGCTGGGGGAAACATGGTCCAACCTACCCCCCACTTACCCCACCCCATCCTCCACCCCCAAATCACCAATATGACAGCCCTTCCAATTTTACATTTCATTCAGATCTATGGGATTAATTGATCTCCTGACTTTGAAGGGATTCAATCTTCACTCCAAAGCCCATTGGTAAATTCATAATTTTGGATGTATGCAAACATGGAAGAAAGGCTTTCCAGGAGCTTTAATTTATTTTTTCTAACACTCCACATCTATACTTGACTTTGCATCTTACTTCTCCGTTTGAAAACAAGTATTTTTTGGGTGGGGGGCAGGGAGCCCCCCAAAAAGAACTATGCTTGCATGTCAATGTTGTTGTTTTGTCCATATACCTCCTAGGATCAGCTCTTCAGCAGGATCAGCACTTTTACTTGTGGTCATTGCTGAGTCATTCTTGAACTGGTTCTTGTCACACATACCCCTGAATTCAATATGTTACTTGCCACTGACCATTTCTTTCATGTAAGCTGATCACACCTGGGAAGTACTTCAACCAATATAGTTATTTGATTCTTTTATTTTTAAGAGACAGTCAAGGGGAGTGCTGTTTTGCAAGAAGCTTTGAAATAGGGGAAAGGCTTCTTTATATGATCTCAGTCTAGTAGTCCAAGAGCTTGGAACCACATACTGACAAGAGGCACCAACTGTAATATAAGTATGGTTTTATACCAATGTTTATACAGCTACACTTAACTTCAGTTAAGTGCTCTTTTTGCTGATTTAGATCAAATAACCTCAACACATACAAACCAACAGGAGCAGGAACATGGACTAAACTAATTAAAAATATATAGTCAATATGTCAACAGTCTAAACTTTCATTGGCAATTCTACTGCCAGGTGCAAAAAAACTGATTAACAACTACAAAACAGGCTGTTTGCACTCAGTTCTGTCAGTAGACATATCTTTGCTTTGGATGGCATGTTAAAGTTTTCAGTGGATTATAAGATCTATACTGTTTTTTTAAAAAAAGCCTGATATTAACATACAAAATATATATATATTAGACATTTATACAAATGAAACAAGCAAAGTTTAGTCATTCAGTCATCTGCTCTTTCTGAGATTGAAAGCAATGAAGGCAGACCACAAGTGCACCTATAAAGGAAATGACTTTATACTCCCAGACTGTCAAATATACCTGGGTTTCTTAATCACAGATGTGGGTTTGGTATTGTTTTCCTTTCGTACTTTTTTCCTTTCTTTTCACTTGGGAACCAGTTCCTTCACATGACTACTCAGCTAGAGAGGTTTTTAAGTCCACCAGCACTGGAGAGGGTGGCGCCATTTTATGGCAGGTCTTGCACACAAAATGGTTGTGAGGCACTTATTAACCCTTTACACGCTGATGGCACCCAGACCAACCGACCGGTAGGTCGAAGTGCCACAAGAACTGCTGATTAAGGTGGGGTATTAACGGTATGCTTATAAAAGTCTCAACAGGAGCACTGAAGCCCCGGCACCTCAACGTGCCGTCGACCCACTCTCACCATGTGCTGCACCGCCTGTGTGCCTCTTTGTGGAAGGAGTGCAGGAGGAGCAGCTGCATAAAGGGAACCGTGGCGCGCTTCTCCGGAAGGAGCCGTGCTACCGCCCCAGCAGGCAGCGTCGGAGGGGAACCATAGAACATGAAGGGGCGGGCTCTATCGGACTCCCTGCACCTTATTATTGGTTGCAAGAACATAGTTGTATAACATTCGCACAAATTCGGGCTCACGGTCCGTAAATGCGCAAAATCGCATAAAGAAGGTGGAACCAAATCCAGTGCAGCAGTCTTAGCCATTACAAGCTAAGCATCCCACGTTGTACTGAAAAAAACAACCGCGCGGCTTTCTGACTTGAACCACCAACATTTGCTTTCAGTCCATAACAGAGAAAAAGGAAAAAAAGATCTGCCGATATTCCCCAAGAGGACCGAAGACGTCGTCAAAGAGGACAACCTATTTCTCCTAATAGAGAGACAAAGACGACGTGTAACGTTCGTAAATTGGATCGGCTGCGCGATTGTTACAGAATATAGACATGTAAAAATCGACTACCAGTCTCAAAGGATATCGCTCTGCAGAGGACCAGAACAACGCGGAGACTTGATCTGGTAAGAGGTCCTGATAACCCGACACCATTAGCTGCTGTACATCCGTGCTAGTTAGCATTATGCTACAGAAGAAGCTAGCTCCGGTCACAGCATCGGCTAAGACTGTGTAAAATTATATATATATAAAAAAACAAAACAAACACACAAAAAAGTGGTTGGAGTCGTAAAATGCACCGCTCCTGTACTTAGCGGTGTGTTTGGTTGAGCTGCTGGTGTCCTACCGCCGTCTTTGGACCCTCTGTCCAGACTGGCACATCATCTTTATCATAACACAATCAAGATAGAGGCAAGCTCACTATTTCCAGATAGCCACACAGCCTAGATGATTAAATGTTGATATCTGTTCAAATTAGAATGTAAAACAAAAATACTTCAAGGATGGGTTTTATTATGATGATCATTTGTGTTTACAGTGGTGTGTGTGTAATTATTGTAGGAATTTTATGATTTTTCACATGAAGTTCTTGTAGAACTCAAGTATTATACAGTGCTGTGAAGTATACCTGTCCAGTATTTGGCAGTCAGGCTTATTTATTATTATTTCCCATTATAATTAGATTATTTGAGATTATTTGCAGAATTTCACTAGTTCTCTGAAGTTTTGATCATGATGTGAACTGATTTGCCGTGGGAAAAGTGTCTGTGATTTCTCCACCTGTCAGGAAGAGGTGTTTTTTGTTTGTTTTTTGTTTTTGTTTTTGTTTTTTATAAATATAAACAGCGTTGTCCCACAGGCTGAGGAAGATGCCATGTAGGAGTCTCTGTCCCAGGAGCATAAGCCAAACAGGGGGTGTGTGTGTGTCTGTGTGTGTAAGAATGCTTTTTATATATATATATATATATATATATATATATATATATATATATATATAAACACATAACACAGCATATTGCCATCAGGTGGAGTTGTCCTGTTGCTTTGGCACAGGAGTGGATACTTTGTCTACTTTATAGCAAAGTCTGGTCTTGTAGCCATCACATATTTTTGTAAGGAGTCAGATGTCATTTAGCTATCAATTTTATGTTGTAATGTTCTGTTTTGTCCTATTTGTATTTTTTGTTCCAGAGGATGAGTAGTCAAATCAATCATTTTTACTATCAGGAAAAATATCATTTATAGGTGGACTGATGTAGATTACACTATGTTTCCCCAGCTCTCTAAATGGCCACTAATTGTAGAAACTGACTAGAGAAATGGAGTGGAAAGAGAAAATAAGTTAACAGTTAATACATTCATGTGCGTTTGTCTTAATCTGCAAGGCATTATTGTGTTGCTGACCTGGCAGTACACATTTAAGGAGTTTGTAGTTTGACAAAATTATATTGTATAAACAAGATGCAACTTCTAGCTCTCACAACTGAGCCCAACCTTGAATAACTGAAAAATGCAATTTCTCAGATGAGCAGTAAATCTGCATAATTTGGGGCATACTCTTTGGTGTCAAATGGCAATCTGTGAATGAAGCACTATCGTTCTTATTTTAAACATATTATGGCTTGTTGTGCTATCGTTTGTACTAACAGACCGCATGACAAACTTGGGTTTGGCCTAGAATGGCCAATGGGGAAAACGTGGCTTGGCCAAAATACTGACAGGGGTAGCACCCGGAGCTCCAACAGCAGATACAGCCACAGCAGCTGCAGCTGGAGTTTCATCCTGTTCAGGGCCATTAAGGGGATGGAGCCTATCTTGGCTGTCAAGACGGATAAGTGGAAATCAAATGCCAACCATCTAGCTATACTCTCATGTGTAACTAAGATTCTGTGTGAGCAGTCTAACTTGCCGCTAGAAGTTGGCTACAAAAGCAAGTCTATCTCCTTAGACCTTCATGTTAAAATGTTCAACTTGAAAGCAAAAATAAACATTTGCAGCCTGGTTCAAAAAAATGAATAGGTCTCAATTATTGAATGTGGCGTTCATGACAACTCTGAGGGGACTTATTTTTTTGTACCATGTCAGGATAGATTTTGTAAAGCAATACATTTATTTCTAATGCGATTACCGTCAGCTGGTACCACATTTAGCGAAGCAACCAGTATTAACCAAGTGTTGGCTAAACATGACTATACTTTTCGATTGCACCATTGAGTCAACATATAAAGCAACATATTCGGAAGTACACATCTTCCAGGAGCGTTGCAGCTATTGTGGCGTAGATCATCTGAAGGAGCTAGTGGCCACCATTCACTTTGATTGACATACAGTGGGCATGTTCCCATCGGCATCCCGGGCAACATGGCTATACTTAGTACAAAGAAAAAGCTGCTCAAAACGTCTCTTCAGAAACCTGTGAATCCCCTAACTTAATTCTTTGTCCATTGTTTTTTACAGTGTATGATGGGTATGATCCGAATTAATGTAAAGTAACATTAGATTAGATTAGATTAGATAAACTTTGTCTGTCCCAGAAAGGTGACAGAAATTCTTCTTTGACATGGCCACATACAACACACAGCACTCTCCAGGCATATTCAGACTCATAAAAACAATTAGTTATCGTAGGTTAGCATGAGCTAAGCTTAGCTAAAGAAATTAGCTTGTGGTGACTGAGGTGGTGGATCTGTGTGCTGTGTATAGTTTTGTCTCCTTGTTACAACAAAGGGGACCTACAGTTTTTGTAATCTATTCAACCAACAACCCTTTTTCTATAGCATCTTCATTGTGTTCAGGGCCATTCGGTGCTGGGCCCTATCTTAGATGTTATCAGGTACGAGGCAAGGTTCACCTTGGACAGGTCAGTGTGCATAGTCATGCACACTCAGTACCCTGCATAACCACTCCTCCTGCTTGCATGTTTTTGAACTAGTGGAAAGTCAAGAGTACCTATTGAAAACCCACACAGGCATGAAAACCACACTGAAGGGCTCAAGCTACGAATCATATGATTTATTTTAATTAAGCTAAAGACATCTTTACCTTGTTACTGTAAGACTTCACCAAACCATACCGCTGCGAAGTTCTCATTGCACTGAATTTTAATGTATTTCATGGTGGCTTCTGTTGGATTCCTCTGAAAAGTAGATCATGTGCCAAAATGAATTTCCCTTGTGCTGGGTTGAATGTAAATGTCACCAGGTCCTCCCAAGACAGATTTCTGTTACAAAATATAGCACAAAATGCAAATTGGTGCAGGCCTACCCCCTTTCCATTTAGAGAATTAAAGAAATGTTGAAATGTGTGGCCATTCTCCTGTGCCATGCACAAAGACATGGAAAAATAGCCTATGTTCTTGCTGGCTGTAGTCCTTGATAATATTGTGTCCCTTCCACAGGCACTACTGGTGAAAATATCCATAATAGCGCAGATGATCTGTTTCCTCAGAAAGTCTGGTTCATTTGAGGACATGTAAATGCACAATGTGTCAGTCTCACCTGTAGGAAGTATTCTTTTCTACAGGTGTGGTGTTAATGTTATTCCAAAAGCAAATTTCTTTGGGTGTTGGGAGGGCGTTGTTGTGGTTTTGCTGAAAGGCAAGGGCATGGCCAACCTTACTCTGCCTTTTGATTATCATGGCATTTTAGCTTAAGTTGCTGAAATCTTAGTGAAGTCATACCAGAGCTGTTTGACCTCTTTACATGAATCAGTTTGTTTCCTCAGAAAGTCTGGTTCATTTGAGGACATGTAAATGCACAATCAAATTAAAAATGTTGGCCATAGTCTGCTTCAAGTGAACCAAATACAGGAAGTGGACTACAAAGCAGGGTACTGTGGGTAAACACAAACTAAATACACAGGCAAGTCGTACACTAACTGGACAACATGGCTTGCAGTCAGACGGGGAGAGAGGATGAGGTAAAAGCTCTTAGACCTATGATCAGAGGAAAATATATCATAATTGAAGGTAAGCACTCACAAGAACAATGAAGTTTGCAGAATAACTAGAGAGAAAGTTCCCCTGCATTAACCAGCAGATAAGTTATGTTCTCTGGTCACATGACCTTTATCTTGGATCATTTTAAGATCCTTATGACCAGCCCACTACCCAGCAGGTGCCTAATCTGAGCTTTGCTCAATTATATAGGACACTATGCTTGGTTGACCCACAGGTTACGGCAACCAGCCTGCTCCCTATACCGTAGGCAGCAACATCTGTCAGAATTTAAGCTCCGGGTCCAATTAAACAAGCAAAAATAATAATAATAATAAAGGCTTCTGAGGCACTGTTCAGGAAACCTATGGGTGAAATCAAAGGTGTTCAGGTCTTTTAATACTACCTCTGGTGATTAAACACTGTATGCCAGCATTTTTTTTAAATAACTTGGATATAACCTATTTTAGTTTTAGTTCTCATCTTGGGTTTTTGACCTAATTTAAGAATTACTCTTCTGCTGTTGTGGAATGCCCATTGAGTTTTGTAATGTCGGACATTACATTTTTCAGTTGGAGTTTGGCTTGCTTGAACACGCTCTAGGCATGCATTTTATTTACCAGCTTCATCTTGTTCAAGGTCACGATGGGGCTGGAGGCTGTCACAGTTGATACGAGTCAAGAGACAGAGTTCCTGCAGTCCATCACAGGGCCACACAGGCATAAACAGCCATGTACAATCACATTCACCCACACAAACCATTTGAACTCACCAACTAGCTGAATATGCACATTTTTATATTGTGGGAGAAAGGCTGAGCTAGATTGATTGGTTTGAAGGATTGTCTTTTGTGGCTATGTGGAGCTTGGTGATGAGACAGATGCCCTATGTTGTTCACATTGTACCCCAAGTGAAAGATGTTGAACTAATGATAGAGCTATCTGGTGGTGTGAACATGTTGAAAAAAAGGCTTATTTTAAAAATATGATACAATTTCCAAAGTTCATAGTGAAATACCTGTTACATGCTTTGGCCAAAATAGCACAGGGATACAATACCCAACTCTTTTAAAATATCACTTTACAGTTCTGTTCATTGTAGCCACCTTTTTAGGTACAGAAGCAGTCTCTCATGTTGACCCATCTCCCCCTATAATAAAATTTGCTGCTTTTAAAATCACAGTCAAAGCTTTGAGTTCCCCACTTCCTAGGTACAGCTACAGACTTGGAGATGAGTTGAGGGGTCAGGGGTGGGGTGGGAACAAAGCTGGATAATTCTGCTCTGTTCTAGGTGTTTGATGTCACAGTACATTGCAGATCTGAAGCAATCAATGAAGGAATTATTTTCAGTCTAATGTGGCCTCCAACAAAGTGACAGGGTTGTGTTGTTTTGGAATTTATTGTTTGGTGACATTTTTAAAAACTGAGTGTCCTTGAGCAAAGGAAAACTGATTTCTTTCTTCATAAAATGCTCCCTTTAAGTGAGAATACCTTTTGCACAGACAAGGGTATGTGTAAAATGTATCCTTTATAACTGTATGGTTGACGTTTTGCTTGTTTTGTCTACATACTAAGACTGAAAGTTGTATTGACTGCCTCCTCAAACATCTGCCGGTTAGTTGTGTCAATTGATAGTGAACACATTTATGAACAACTGAGGTTACTGCAGTCTTATGGCTATCACCATCATGTCATAAGCAGGTATTGTCTAGCAGATCTATCGACTCATTCATTGACATCCCCTTCTCTGGGTTTGAGTTGCTGGACAAGCAGCCAATTCAGAGAACTCGGATCTCCTTCTCCTCAGCATCCTCCCCCAATCTCCTGCTCCATGCTTCCACCACTGGTGAAGGAGACCCCACGGTACCTGATATTTGAATTCTTCCACTTGAGGCAGCACCTCACTCCCAACTTGGAGAGGGTATTTAAACCTTTTTCAACTGAGAACCATGGCCTCAGATTTTGATGTGCTGATTTGAATCCATATTGATTCGCAGTCTGCTGCAAACCACTACACCGAGGGAAACCTCAGTGGAGCGGTTTGCAGTGGAGTGTAATGCTTCCTTGAAGACCACAGCTTGATGAGGCCAACAGGACCATATCTGCATAAAGTAGAGATGGATTTCTGCAGTCACCAAGCCAAACCCCTTTGGCCTTGGTTGTGCCAAGAATGGGTGACAAAGGACAGTTCTGACAGCATCCTACACCAACCAAGAATGAATCCAACTGACTGCCATCAATGCAGACCAATCTTTTGCTTTGCGGTAATAGAATGGCCTATGGTAACTCACTCTGTATCCCATACTCTTTGAGCATCTGCCACAGAATATCTTGAGGGACATGGTTCAGTGCCGTTTCCAAGTCCCCAAAACACCAACGGGGCCTTTTCCGATGTCTTTTCAAAGTCCACAACTCCCATGCTCCCCTTCAGGCTCTAGTAATGGTAAAAAGAGTTGGTCCAGAAATCACTACCAGGATGTAGACCTCATTATCTCAGGTTCGACCATCAGCATCACTTGTCTTTAGCATTGGAAATAACACACAGGCTTGGAAAACACCCTAGTGTTCCTCTTTCAAAGAAATGAGAATGAAAACCCTATTCTCCCAATCTAGAGACACACATGGTAATTTTCCTTATGATGGTGCAGTGTTGTATGAGCCAAGATGGCTTCACAACATGCAGACCATAAAATAATTCTAAACTGATCTTACCCTCTCCCACTGCCTTGTTGCCATTGAGTTTTTTGTTTGTATTTATTTATTTATTTATTTAAAATGTTTTAGTTGAAACTACCCCAGTAACCTCAGCCCTGGTAAAGTCCAATTCTAGACTTGATAAATTCTGCTTCCTCTATGGAAGATGTGTTGGTTGAGATTAAGAAGTTTATGGTAGTATTCCTTTCAACACTGGATGATGTCCCCAGTCAGGGTCAACCTTTGCTGTACACAGTATTGATAAAGCATGGCTTTGCTATTTTCAGCCACCTGAAAATTTGCCAGATTCTTCTCAGTTGATCAGATGTCACATTCCATAATCTCGCCATGGTCCTCCCACACCTAAGTTTTTGTCACCGCAGAAGCCAAGGCAGGAGATTACTTGGCCTGTTGGTACCTCTGGGTTTCCATAAACTGACCAAGATTGATGTAACTCCTCATTTACTTAAGGCCCTGATTTACTGAGGGTATTGATGGACTGCTGCCATGGCAGACACCAACAACATTCCAAACACACCTTCAGTTTGCTGCCTGACAGTGGAGATGCAAAGGATAACCCGCTCAGTATTTCCAAGGTCTTTTTTTCTTTTTAAGATACCTAAAATAATGGCATGTTTGAAAGAGATATTCAGTGTTTCTTTCATGTAAACTAGTCAGTTGACATTCTTTTGCAAAATTGTGATTAATTCCATTGGCTCCAGAAGACCCCTGTGACCCAGTAGACGGATTCAGCAGGTATAGAAAATGGATGGATGATTAATTCCAAGATATAGGGCATCCAAGGTCTGTTCTGGTGACATATCAAGCAAACCCTAGTGGTATTTAAAACTCCTGCAGTTGCTTAGAGTTCATCGTCCTTGTAAGACCCCTAGATAATTTTAGCCTTGTTCAAATGTATTGCAAACTTGGTTTCTGAGTGATCGTATTGTAAGTGGATGGCGCTAAACACGTGAACAAATTCCAGATACATTCAGATAGAGATACACAGACTCTGCTTTTCTTGTCCAGTTCTTTATTTTATTAGTCTGTCCAGACAGTGCTGGTTTTGGTCAGTTTTGATATATACAGTTTATATATATGTTTAATATAGAAAATTTAATCAAGCAGTAAAGATGAACAATGATGCTGGTTTGTGCTCTACTGTGACTACTTGGTCTAAGCCTTTCTTAGCTTCATAGAATTAGGCATGCTTAAAAGGGGAATGCTGTATTTACAATCTTGGATTAGGTTTGTTGTATGTTTATTTGTTGTTTCTCCATGGATTATTTTTACCTAACAGAATGTACACATTATTCTGTTTGGGAATTTTGCACTTAAAATAAAACATGAGAGGTCGGCTTTCCAGTCCCTGCTTTGCCATGATGCACATAAATGATAGATTTCATAGTAGTCCACATTTTCATACCCCGATCCTATTTATTCAGATTTCTAAAGGCTAACCATGTGATGGATTTACTGACTAATAAAAGAAAAATTGTGTCTGTACCAGTATTAAAATCAGCAGGGAACCATATATGCACTCATATTGACACTAGTTCCATTTGATACTACTGACCTTGAGGTCAATAGTGTCAAATGCTGTACTACTGAGTGTAATGCTTCCATCCAGTTGCAGCACAATTCCTCGGCTCGATAAAAATCTTGTGATTGCAAATGATCACCACTCCTATTCTGAGCTCCGTAGCCATGTTTCAGACATACTAGGCCATGAGAAGCGCAAAAGCTAATCTATACTAATTGCTGGTCAGCTGTCCCTCAACACTGGCATGTCAGATGTGGCAGATCACATCCTATAGTGGTGCATATGGGCAAATACTCAGGGGTTTTCCCCATTAGGAATAGACATTTTTAGAATGTATTCTTGTTGATCATCAGGAAAATTAATGATCAATTATCGATTTAATTTGTATTATTTTCCAAGAACATTTGCCAGACATTTATCATTTTGTTTAAACAAGGGAAAATTAGATTAACTAAGGCCCCTGAACCAGAAGTTGCAAGCTAATCCTTAAATATTAAAATTCAGAAGCCACCTGCAACATTAATAACGTAACTCAAGCTTACTGATTTTTGTTGTGGAAAAATAAGCACATCAACATTTTTGAGTGCAACCAAGAGCCCATCAGTCCAGCCATGGTAACACCCATTCTGCTAGTACTGATGTTACAGGTATGCCGAGATACTGGCATGCTAACTTTACCAACTTGAGGGACATTGGGCTATTCACTTTCTTAAAAAGAAAAAAAAAAAAAAAGGATGAAGGTAAATTGAGCAAGGTTCATTGTATTTTTCCCATTAGTTTTAAACTTGAATGATCCCACACCAAACATAATTTTGCTCACTTCATGTTTACTTTCAATTGCTACAATAGCCTTGTGGTCCTAGCAGGTCCTAGTCTAGAAGCAGATTATTTTGATTACAATAAATTGCAGCCCCTGCCTTTGGAGCAGTGAAATTCAGTGCATTGCTTCAAGACATTCTTATATCGATCCAATTTTCCATGATCATAAAAAATCTCAATTATTATTGATAATTGACTAATAATGCCCATCCCATATGTACTGGCATATGGTAACCACAAGCACGTTTATACTAGCGGGAGTTCCAGGTAGATTTTTCGCAGCCAGATTATTGACGTGTTATTCATTACCAGAAATGGCCTTGCAAAAGTGGCCTTTAGGAAAAAAGTGTTCCTGTAGTAGGAGAGGTACTCAGTTTAGCCAACAGGAACCTCCTGGTGGGGCAACCTCTAATCGGCACTTCTAAATTACATTCAGAACTCTCACATGAACATAAATTGTGTGAATAGAACTCACTTTAAATTATTGGACCAGAAGCATTTCACCACAAGTACATTTGATGAAATTGGAGATTACAATTACAAAAAAAGAAAGAAAGAAAAAACAACGATAAATGGGCCAATGAGTCAGTTCAGGCCTTATTGGTGTGTTATGCCAATGTAGAGGTCCGGCAGAGGGTTTTCTTTTAATCTCAATTGCTACCACCGCGGTTTATTTAAAAAAGCAAACAAAAACCCAAGTAACATCCCTTATTCACGTTTTCTTCTTCTCGTTCTTCCATCCATCTATCTTCCACTTATCCGTGGTCAGGTCACGGGGGCAGTAGCCTAAGCAGGAAGGCCCAGACTTCCTTCTCCTGTCCTGGGTCTTCCCCGGGGTCTCCTCTGAGTGGATCATGCTTGAAAACCTCACCAGGGAGGGGTCCAGGAGGCATTCTTACCAGATGCCCAAACCACCTCATCTGGCTCTTCTCAATACGGAGGAGCAGCGGCTCTGCTCTGAGCCCTCATGGTCTCGGATTTAGAGGTGCTGATTCTCATCCAGCCGCTTCATATTTGGCTGCGAACCGCTCCAGTGAGTGCTGAAGGTCTATAAAAGTAATGAACAGAATCGGTGACAAAGGGCAGCCCTGGCAGAGTCCAACCCCCACTAGAAACAAATCCAACTTACAGCTGACAGTGTGGACCAAACTCTGACACCGGGCATACAAGGACCGGACAGCCCTTATAAGCGCTTCCGCCACCCCATACTCCCAGAGAACCACCCACAGGAGTCCCCGGGGGACACGGTCAAAAGCTTTCTCCAAGTCCACAAAGCACATGTAGATTGGTTGGGCAAACTCCCATGCCACCTCCAGGACCCTGCTGAGGGTGTAGGACTGGTCCACCATTCCACAGCCAGGACAAAAACCGCACTGCTCCTCTTGACTCCAAGATTCGACTGTCCAGCAGACCCTCCTCTCCAGTACCCCCGAATAGACCTTACCAGGGAGGCTGAGGAGTGTAATCCCTCTATAATTGGAACACACCTTCTGTTCTCCTTTTTGAAGAGGGGGACCACCACTCCAGTCTGCCAATCCAGGGGCACTGTCCCCGACGTCCACGCGATAATGCACAGACGTGTCAGCCAAGACAGCCCCACAACATCCAGAGCCCGAAGAAACTCAGGGCAGATCTCATCCACCCCCGGTGCCCTACTGCCGAGAAGTTTCTCAACCACCTCGGTGACCTCGGCCAGAGATAGATGAGCCCACCTCTGAGCTCAAAGGGTCTGCTTCCTCATAGGAAGGCATGTCGGTGGGATTGAGGAGGTCTTCAAAGTATTCCCTTCACTGACTCACAATGTCCCGAGTTGAGGTCAACAGAGCACCATCCCCACCATACACAGTGTTGGCGGTGCATCGCTTTCCCCTCCTGAGCTGCCAGATGGTGGACCAGAACCTTTTTGAGAAGAACGAGAAGAACCAAAAAGGTTCTTCTCATTCTTCTTTTGCTACATTCTTCTTTTTCATCTCCTTTTATGCTGTTGGCTGTTTGCTAACAGCAAAAATTGTGCATTACTGTCATTCTGTCGTTAACTGTTATTTATTCAGTCAGTGATTCTTGTGTGGCGCTACAGTGTAATGGAGACACACCAGCTGAGCAAACGAGGGCCACAGCGGAGTTCAGCCAGTCCTTGTTACAGCTCTGGCAACATTCATTTCACATATAAATTCAGTAGCAACACTTTAAATGAGACTATTTAGATAGATTTGATAAGAATAAATGTTGAGTTATATTAATTGGCATGAAGCATAAACTAAGTTAGCCAAGCTAAAATGGCTAATTACATTTGACATAAGGTGGATGTGTTCCAGCTGGCTTCCTGGTCTGTTTGGTCCGCCATATACAACATGCTGCTGTGTCGTACAAGGCTTTTAAAGCACTCTTCAAAACCTATGGGATTTGGCCAGTTCTTCTTACACAGTCAATGGTGTGAGTGGGGACTAACTCGTTCTACCCTGAATAAATGTGTCAAACCAGCATTTGCTTCTCAGTGAAGTGGACATTTGTATTTGGCTTATTTGGCTTTTTATACTCTAAAAGTGATATACTCTATATATGATATACTCTATAAAATATACTGCAACAATTCATTTCCGTTTGGGGATTAGTAATGTTGAATTGAATTTGAATTCAATCATGTAGATGATGGGATACTGACAACCAACTCCAGGCAGTTGGCTACAGTACAGCTGCTGCTAGATATGTCAAAAATTCAAGTAATGGTTATTTCTGTGGCTTTGAGGATGAAGCTCAGTTACCTCATTGTGCAAGCTGGAAATGTGCTCTTTCACAAGTGTAACATGTCAGAATGCAGAGTAGCTGCATCTCACTGTTTTATTGCTCAGTTTGAGCTGGGATGTAGACAGCATTGCTAGGCAATTTTAGAGCTGATTTTTATGATGACTTTAGTAATTGGTATGATGCGGTTTGACTTAATGTAAGCATTTCAAACACCGGACATGCTGGAAGGTTCATATCTGAGAACCACTCCGGGTTACAGTGTGAACCTAAAGTAATCTAGTCTTTGTCTAACCTTAAGACTTCTACACATTGCATAATTTTTACAGTCTTTTAAGATAATTACATCTCACACTATCCAACGTGGATCTGCTGATAATACCTCATGTTGTAGGCTATGACCTGATGATATGGGATGTATGTTGCATCATTGGCATGTGGACGAGTAGATAAACAAAAAAATGAAGATAAACTGCTCTGTACTAGCTTATATATGTGCCAAAAACACATACAAAAAATATTTGGCAAAGGAGAATGTGTTTCCGTTAATGATTTTCAGGCAAGAGACCAAGTTTTGCAAATGGAGTGTGCGGTATAAGTTAATGTCATCCAGGCTGCAGATTACATTATGTGCAACAATACCTTCGTAGTGTTGACTTCTGTTACCACAACTGCACCAATTCTAATTCTTTCTCAGAACCATATAACGCTTATTTTACGTTTTGCCTTTTTTTATTTTATTTCATTTTTTTGAAGGAATTCCGTTGGGTTGCATTATGTCATTTCAAGTTTCATTTTAATTGGTTGGTCAGTAGATGGAGTCATATCAGGCAGTCTTTGGTCGCAAAATGAGTGTGACAATAGTCATGGCATTACTCACAATGTATGATGCAAGACAGCCAATTTGGACTTGGTGGGACTGACATTTTCATGATTCTTGCATGACAATCGTCTCTAGTGTTTTTTGTATTCTATTTACTTTTGTTACCTATAAGAATTATTTCTGTCCAATCACAGCATTTATAACGCACATTATCTGGTCTATCCCATCGACTTGTATGAGATAACCTTAAGTGACAATATGGATAGTTATCCTCCTATTACATTGGAGAAGCAAGTTGAAATTTTAGAGCTTGATCTGTGCACAACACACTTTCATTCACTATGCTCAGACTATACAATGATGAGATCAGCCTTTTGGCTACCCCCCGCCCCCAATTACCAGTCCATCAAGTAGAAAACCTCTTTGTGAACAGTGATGCTCTCATTGGAGTAAGACACAACAGCAAGGGATATACACCCTTGCTTTGTGGTGGTAGGACTTTTCAACCAAGTTAAAAAAAAAAAAAAAAAAAACTTAATTGGCTCTACTTAGTGGGGTTTCTGTAAGTAGTATACATTTTGTCTTTTATTTAAATGTAACATGACATTTGTATGTTCTTTCTATTACTTCTGCATTGCGTTAGGGAGCTTGGTGTAAGCAAGATCAATTGCTGTTGGGTGCTGTATATATGTACGGCATATATATGTATATATGCTGTATCTCCCACATTACATGCATTATAAAAATGGAACTGGGAGAGGAATTGAACATGCTATGTTGTAATGTTTGTTCCTTGTAGGAGATAACAGATCTAATACTTGGCTGTCTCACTGTGCAGTTGTGAACAGTTATCAAAGTGAGGATTAACTTTGATGACAGATGTATGTTCACAAGACATACAGGTGATGTCATTACAAAGGCACCCAACCAATAATGCAGAAGTATAAACACCAGTAGGGGCTGTGCGTTAGTCTTGCGCAGAAGCATAAATCAGGCTTTAGTTTGGATGGTGCATGTACAATCCAAAAGAGGATGCAGTGCATGACAGGCTTGTAGAACACTATGTAACTTCTGTTCCTGTATTTTCTTCAAATTGAATCCAACAACACCAAACACAAGTTTGTCGACATTATACCATATGTAGTTGTAAGTCTCTTGTTCCTGATTTTGTAAAGGCTTCAAGTGTAGCTTCTTCTTTTTTAATACGATTTGTTTTTGTTTTGCAGTTGTCATCTTCAGACATTTCATAACTGCTGTATCTGAGGACTGTTTAATGTTGAAAAATGCTGTAAAAACTTCAATAGGATGCTGCATTGTCATTAGGGTGTAACATCTCCACAATAATGTGATTGGTATACTCCATAACTTAATGTGGTTATTCTTTGCTATGATTATGACTTTAGTTCAATAAAGTTTGCCCTGTACATGGTAGTTTCTCATTCAGTATTGTTTTAATCAGATAAGTCCTTTCCTCATAGCCAGTCCTCCATGTAATCATAGAATCCTCAGCAGTCCCTTTTATAAGTAGCACTTTCAAGATGGGACTGTTACTTTGTATGTTAACAGCCACAAAGCCAGACATCAAGACATTTCACTATCCCCATGCAAAACAAAATGGAGACAGTTAAAAAAGCATGACGTTGCATCATGTGGTTAGTGCAGAATACCAGCTTGCTATCTAAAATCATGGACTGGCTCACGATTGCACTTCATTTAGCTTGATTTATATAAACAGTACAAGGACACTGTTGGTGACTCTGAAATTGAAGTATTGTGGAAGTTCAATGTAATATCAGGTCATGAGAATAATATGTGACAGAAATTTCAGGAAGAGCCTGCTTATCGTGAATCCTGAGTGAGCCTAGAGAAAGATCAATTATTGTCCTGTGAATTATTACCTCCTATTTTTGTGTTGGAGGCTAACAGCAAGACGAAAGGGCAAGGTAACTTGTAACCCCTCTTCTATATTTTAAGATTTGCTTAATTAAAGTCTATCTTCAGGTGTTTTTAGCCTTTATTTTAACAAACTTGCTCTTAGACTCTTTCCTTTTCTTTGCTGAGTGGAAATCAATATCAAATTCAGAGCTGACCCTTAGAGAGATGTAGCATATGCTGTTAACAGGCCTCAGTAACCACAGAGTGCCTAGTCTTGCTGATTTAAGCCCTACTATCTTCCAGGGGTGGAAGTGTATGTTTAATGACATGTCAGATGAATAAATTAGACTGCCACTGACTGAAGGATAAAGACATTATTTGTATGGAAAGGCATAGATTTAAAAATAAATAATCCAACAGTACCTGGTAGACCCTCAGCCCATAGGTTAGTCCAGGCATGCATTTCGCTAGTTAAGTAAAAGTTAGTGGAAACCTTTGTTAAACCAGTTTTTTAACATTGCCTCTAACTGCAGGCAGACAGTTTATTGCCAGGGTTTAGTAAGCACACTTGATAAAATGTCTTAAGCATGATCATTTACAGTTTTCCTATTTCAGTGTGACATGGAGTTATATTTTTGTGTGGGTGTACTTGAGGCTGTTGAAACACATTGACAGTCAGCTTACACTGCACTCTTACCTGTAAGCTTTGTGTCAATAAACATCATCTTCACAATGATGGCTAGCACTACATGTAGCCATGATGTTATGGTTTGTCTCTCAACTAAACACAATCTGATATCTTTTTCATGTTTGGCACTTAACAATCATTAGTATATTTATGGAATATTTTATGATGGATCATTTACCAGAAATGTAACAAAATCCTAATAACTGTACTATCTTTTCCCTTTTACAGATGGTGAAGATGGAGAACTCTGGATACTAGATGCCAACAGATATTTTACGATCAGGTAAAAAAGGCTTTTTTTGTTCTTTGAGTCCATATTATGAGCATATGAAATGTTATGATTGTCAATTATTGTAACTGCTCAAAACCTATTTTGAAGTGATTTGAACAAATTGGTTACTCAAGGCAATCCCTAGTTCTTTGGTAATAGAATGAAGTGTTTCACTATGGAAATCAGATTCCCATCACAGAAGCTCCAGTGACACCATGTACATCTATGACAGACTAATTAAGCTTTGCACAGCAGAAGGGTGCTGTTGGTGACTCTTTGAAATGGAAGTATTGTTCAAGTTCAATGTAAAATCTGGTCATGAAAAGAATATGTGACAGAAGTTCCAGGAAGAGCCTGCTCATCGTGAATACTGAGTGAGCCTAGAGAAAGATGGTGCACATAAAAGCACCCAGATGTCTGTGGAATGACCCAACTAGCCTCTGGACAAATATTCTGGGACTGACATGGCTCTGAATAAGGGCCAAAAATGCGGTCATGCCCTTATTAGAATGAACTCTCACACCGTCAGGGGACTGCACCTTTACACCTATAAGACAAACATAAAGCAAAAGGACAAACCTGGCTCTCTCAGGACACAGGTTTGGGCTTACGAGGAGCAGCCCAGGAAACAAACAGCTGATCAGATTTCCTGATGCGAGGTGTTCTGGCAACATAAACCCTTAAAGAATGCAGAGGAACCAGTTTGTTAAATCTTTGTCCCTCCACTGAGAAAATGGAGGCACATGGAAAGCCCACATCTCCACAATTCCAGAGAGAAACATCTTTATAATAACTCCCTCACTTAAGGCACAAATATTAGATTGTGCAGGAGATATATTTTGATGAACCATGGATCTCATTGTTAACAAGAGGGGTGCCTGCCAGTGTGTGTTAATGACTCACTCTCTTGGCTGTGGATAAAGTCAAAACTAGTGCTGTCTTAAGTGAGATAGACTTAGTTCCTATACCAGTGGCTTCAACAGGGCAATGAAAGAGGGCACAATCAACAAATCCCACAACAGGACCAGAAACTTGGCAACATGTAACAGGCAGTGTTCTCCTCTAAAGTGACACACCCAAGGATTCCAGTTTGCCCGTTTGTTGCCAAAAGCCTACATGGCAAACTGAAATTTTGGCCTGATTTTTCTCTTCTCTAGGAAAAAAAGTACAGCACATCTACCAATGAACACTGAAAAGTGTCAGAATCCTGTTTTTCACACTACTCAAAAACCCACAATTTATTTCATCCCTTCATACTCTGATGGATGTCAGTGAGCTCTGGGAGAATTCCTGCGACATTCAGATTCCAGCTTTCACTAGCCAGACCAAGAGTGCTACACAGTCTGAATAGGGATGGTAAATCTCCCTCCAAGTCTGTGGCAGATGGTCTCATTGAATGGGGAGGGGCCAAGCTTTGTTGCACACTGCAGGAGCAGTCGCCAAAAGCCTACCAGGATTGACAACAGACTGGTTCATCACCCTGATTAGTGTTGAGAAGATTATATGCAGAGAGTAGGGATTGGCTCACCATGGGCAAACACTGGATGAAGGAAGCAATTTGTGTTTTACCATTAGTCAATGAGAGAAAAGATATGGCTGCCTCTTTATACCCCTCCAAGATCTGTTCCTTGTTCTACTACTTGAGAGTAGAGTTTCTACTGCAGCAAATGCCCCTTGGGACAGCAGGTCTGCTCTTCTTTTCAAAACTCCTTGTATAAGTTGCCTGAACAGATAAAGATCTCATGCTTGACCACAAAATTATTTTTGTAGCCAGCCTGTGCAGCTAACCAACTTGATGGTCGATATAGACTACCACTGTCCCATATGTTCAACCTGGTGGGAAATGCTGAAAAACTTCACACCTTTGTTTGAGTTTAGTTCTTTTTTTTTTTTCATTTAGTTCATGAAAGCAGAACAAACCACCTGGACAACCCCAAGCAGTTACAACGCTAGCTCATTTGGAGGAAGTATTTCTTAAAATTATTTTTTGTACTACATCCAATGAATTTGGATAAAGCAATAAATATAACACATTTTTTCTAACATGGGGTGTACCCTTTTGATTTGCAGTCAGATTAGCCAACAACTATCCATTATCTCTTTATCAGCTATTGTCATGTTACGAAGCTAAGCAACACAATCAGCATTTTAAAACAATCAGCGTCTGCTAAGCCCAGCATTCATTTGTTCATTTGTGATTTTGCCACCAAAACAATATCTGAAATGGGAATTGCTGGTGTAAACATTTGCTGACAGCTCTGCATCTCCTTTGGCATGGAATCAGCTGAAGAAGGTGGTAGCCACAGCTAACTTAGATTGACATAAGGTGGCCATGTTCTCATTGGCTTCCTGGGCAACATGGTACTTTGAGGTATGAAGAAAAAGAGGCTTCAAAACCATCCTTGAGAAAATCTATGTGTGACATTATGGATTATCAGTCCAGTATTGATAGTATTTGGTTTTTCACAAGAAGCTGCGTAATAAGAGCAACAGATGAGGCTGCATTCTACTATGCTCCTCGTCACATTCTCCCTCTTTGGTTCACTAAATAGTCCGTTTGCATTGTCACTGTAACTGAACCACACCAAGGTTCACTGATAAGTGAACTGAGACCCACATTTGCAAGCAAACCACAGTTCACTTTTGGTCCACGCCATAGTTCAGATGAGCTTTCACACCTGCCTAGACAAAGTGGACTATCCAAGCAAAAAATTCAGGTTCATTTAAAGCCATCCAAATGGGCTTTGGTGTGAAAACACCATAAGACATGACATCCTCTGAGATATGAAGCTAAAAATGTTTTAAAGCTAAGAAAACTGGCTGCAGCTCAAGCTTGAGATATCTTTTACATTCGAAAAACCATTCATCGTGGCTCCACAATTAATGCAATGCTACTGTCCCCCAGTAGCATTCCCAGTGTCCAAGTCACTGAATCCCTCTACAGCTGAAAAGCCACACTACACGCTAGTCAGTTACAAGCTTTTGATGAAGCTTGCAATTTAAGAAGTTACCTTGTCATAACACGTTTGCTTGCAAAATGACTTGCTACATTCAGCTAAGTAATGCTGAGTAAAACGTAAACTTGCCTCAATGCGTTAGCTTGTGCTACACAAGCAAGCACTACTCTGCTAAGAAAAACAGAGTAGCAAACTTAACCTTTACAGGGTTATGTTTCTGAACAACAACCTACTATCTTCCTTACAAAGGACTTACTCGGCACAATCCAGACCAAAGTTTGGAACTCCATTCAGCCCCGTAAACCTCTAGGATT
>JAOWBL010023605.1:0-32625 GCA_028564865.1 Zenarchopterus dispar
TATATATATATATATATATATATATATATATATATATATATATATGAGTGTGTGTGTGTGTGTATGAACCATGCTCTGTGACACAAGAATCTGCCACTTTGGGATCAATAAAATCTATTTTTCTGTCATTGGTACAAAGTTGTACTGGTAAATTATTTTGCTTAGTCAACACTTCAGACTTGAATAGTACATATTTTTAATAAATTACAGATAAAATTTAGGTTTTTTACAATAAAAATCTCTCAAAACTTGCATCTAACAGCTACAACATTTAACTCACCCACCCGATTTAAACTCTAGTGCTTAAATGTGCTTTACACCCTCTGTTTCCTCTGCCTCTTACCAAGGTAATTAGTTATAGTTCTGTTAAATGTTGGTATAAGTTATGAAATCTGATGGGATTAACAAAACTGAGAAACAAAAATAAGGAAAACTGGACTTCAGATGAGGAACTTAATTGCTGATCTTTTACAAACTGAGCAATACAGAGGGGGTGGATTCACTATCTGGACAAAATCTGCTCATTTATAAACTGGTGTTTTGTTGTTTTTTTTTAACTGAAACTTTGCAGAGTTCAGTGACTGACCTGCAATGATGTTTAGTTCGGCGGACAGTGTCTAAAAACATTATGAATACCTGCATTGAAGCTTTCCCAGCACAACTTTGCTTTGCAATTTGAAGACTTATTTTAGACAGCTTAATTGCAAATTGTTTTGTTATAATGTGCTATTAGAAATGACCCATTATTTTGAGCAGCAGCATGCTGACATGTCAGTCACCATGGAATCACTGTACCTACTGGTGAACATGAGACAGAAGAAGTGACTGGCAGCTGCAAGCACCACTCTGTGGGCAGGAAAGTGTTTACCCTGAACCACGAGAGTCACATCACACAGTGTGCCCTGAGGAAAAAGACATACAGCAGATGTCATAAAGTGTCATCAAAAAGGTGCACACACAACACACATATGCCTCATATATAGGACTGTTACGCACACACAATCTTTCTACCTTTTTTTGTATTTTCTGTCTTAAACACACACACACACCTGTTTTCTCAGGTTGTTCATGACTCCCATCATGCTGGTCAATTGTTTGTACTCCTCACTTCTCTTCTTGAAGCTTGTCGCTTTCTCTGTAGAGGCCATCCCCGTCATGTCAGGCTGATTTGTGTATTTCAGTTATTAGTCTACTCATATATAAAGAACAACGCTTTCAGCACTACTGCCTGCAGTGTGCGGCTTTGTCTCTTTGTTGTCACTTAGCGACTGTTGGTGTACTTGTTTGTAGTCACCAGGTTGGGGAGAACTACTGTTAAAAAAAGCTGCAAGCTTGTCGGCACCTTCTCCGCAAGGATTGAAGGGGAAATTAAAGTTGCTGCCAGATGCTGAAACATAAATACAGCGTTTTAGCAGGGAAAAGTCTTTCAAGTCTAGAGCTCATCTTAAGCTTAGCGTCCCGCTTCTTCTTCGGTTTTTTAACATGTATGCGTTCTTCTTCTTCTTCCACTATGTGACAGAACAAATCGGAGTGATGGCTCGATACTGCCACCATCAGTTCAGTTCTGGTACAAGTATTTGAATGAAGGAAGTCAAACCTGTTTTTTATTAAGAATTTCGATAGATAAGACGTTCAACACTTTCCCCCAACCTCAGCAGAACTGACGCATTTTCTTAGCGTACTGACCCTCCCCATGCCAATTTGGGGAATTGCCACATCAAGCATTTAGAAGAACCCCTCGAATTCAGTTTTACTATATTATTTTACAAAAGCAGTTGAGACCTGTGCGTCATTACCGTTCTTCACCTGTAATCTCACCTGTAACGTAAACACGCAACCAGGAAGTTTTTTTTTCAGGCGTCTCGTGACGGTGACGTCACGCAGATTGCTGACCACAGATTTATTGTCCGGATTAATTGACCTGAAAACAAACTTCAAGAGCTGCTGAAAATGCTCCGTTTCCTCTGCTGTTGCTGTTTCTCCAGCGATAACTCCAACAACGAAGTATGTATTGACCCTGCACCGATTTCTCTGTTATCTCCGTGACTGTGAACTAGCTGCTTCAGAAAGAAAATAAGCTATTATCTTGTGTCCAACAGCTTTACTTGTTGTAAAACTTGGCAAGGTTCATAATCTCGATAAAAATTTAAGTAAACCCTATTATTTTTGTCAGAGGAGAGATGTAGAAAAATATTTCCAGTATGTCTAGGTATTCATACTTTAATGTAGATGAAAAATTTTATGACACATTTACTACACTTGTCTAAGTATGTCTGTTCAGTGCTTTATAACTGTGCTATTTAAAATGACGATAAATGAAAGAGTTCTGCTGTTGCAGAGGCAGCCCCTGTTGTACCCCAAACCCACATCTGAAGTGAATGGACCTGAATCAGCCCGGCAGGCTCGTCCAGCACACAGTGGTGCTTCATCCTTGTCGTCCACATCTAATCTAAAATTTTTGATGATTTTTTTTTTGTCTTCTGGGCTTTAATTTCTCTGTCTGGATGTCTATATTTTGTGGTATCCAGATGTGCAGACTGTGAGGCGGATGGGAAGACTGTCAATGAGGCGGGTGAATGTGCCAGAGCTGGACCGGAGATTTGATGACATAGCAGACACCTTCAATGAGCAACAAGAACGATGTGAGGCCATGGTCAAACACATCACAAACCTGCAACAGATCTGTGGCTGTGTAAACATCGATGACGCTGCTTTTGCTGAATGTGTGAGGAAGATCAGGAAGGAACATGGTGAGTGAAAAAATAAAGCCAATACAGTGTCGCAGTAGATGACTCATTTTTTGCATCTGTGTGTGTTTTTTTTTTGGCCAAAGTGTCAATTTCTTTCTTCCTCCAGAGACAACATACAGGGTTTCTATGAAGATGAAAGGCTATGATTTTTCCATGGATGTGGTTTCTGTGAGTGAAAACCAGAAGAAATCACTACCACAAGCTCTACTGTTGGCTCAGAGTGAAGTCAAAGGCACTTCTGAGAGTGCTAAAGCCACTATCTCAAAGGGGGCCGCACTTCAAGAGCTAATTGGGTGGCTGCTCCGTAGCCAGGATCAAATGGCTGACCAAGTGAAGAGGTCAGCAGAAACTTACCAAGAGCAGGGAAGACTGAATGAGAACCTAGAGGTGAACATGGGGGAAGTCCGGAGGGCGAAGGAGTTGTCACAAGGATACAGGAAACAGGCAGGGGAAGTTCTCATTGAGGCTGCACAGATAGCAGGGGCTCCTCTGTAGTTCATGCATGTTTAAAATGTGCTGAATGTGCACAGCATTGAATATTCACACAGCTTGTGCACACAATTTAGTAAGTTTGGGTTAAGAAGGTGCTGCCTTGTAACCAGCCTGTCTGTCATAGCTGAGGTGGGACATAAAAAAAGGTGTCTGCCTCATTCCTGTTCCTGGTAAACATGCCAGTCACAAACCCTCTAGTATTTTTCTTTTTCTTTTAGCAAAGGTTTTCAAAATATCACACTGTGTAATCTGTATTTATATCTATAAAAAGAAAATTAAAAAGTGTGTGAAAGCTTTCACTCAATATTTAAGAGACTGAAAGCAGTGGCTCCTTTGTAGATACTTGCGTAAGGTGGTTGATTTAGAAAAGAAAAACAGCACAGGAATATGAATAAGGTCCAGTGGACATCAAACAGTAATAAAGCATAAACTGTTTCTGTGCAGTGAACAATTGTGAGAACATTCCATCTCTGACTCAAGAAAACTATTCAAATTGAACTGGTAAAGAGGTCCAGATTTTTCTCCATGGATCAGAGAGGAATTTTATTTCAGAAAATAATATAACTTCAGTTGCCTACTCTTAAAAAAGTCAGAGATACCGTGATCTGGATGACTGTTTATTTGCACAGGCTTTTTGCACTTGTTTTGCAACGCCATGGTTCCTTGTGTCATACTGGGCCTTTATCTGGTTGGCTCATAAATTGATATAATTTATTAGGATACATGCAACTTTACCAATTAACAGAAGGTGGCGCTGCACTCCCACTTTCTTTTTCCTGGTGGTTATCCCCGTCATATTGCTGTGTCTCCTAAGTCTTCTTGAAAATGCACAAATTTGACAAATATATTATTTAACCCATGACCTGACATGTAACAAGTGGTAAACATTAAATGTATAATGTTGTTGTAGAGATTTATTTGTGAAAAGGAAGTATTCATGTTATGGATTTTAAAAATGTAGTATATTTAATCTGTACTGCCCAAAACAGAAAAAGCCTAACTGTCTGGAGGTGTTTTGTAATTGTGCTTGCATTGTTTTTCTTTTGTAATACTGAGGCGGAGCAGATTTGCAGCTTATCCACAAATCCCTGTTGTATTTATTAACTGATTAAAAAGGGCAAAACTCCCACAGTAATTGATGTAAAACCTAAACACGTTTTCTTATGTCACCATCGTGGGGATGATTGCCAAATTGTCATGCATTATTTTTAGTATCAACTCATATTTAAACTAAAATGTGCTGTTGTTTTTAAAGTATTTGTTTAACTAAGTTCACAGTTTACAGTGGTGTGTGTTAAAACAAAGTAGTCAAAACAATAAAACCTTAATTTCCAAATTTAACCATAACTGTGCAGTACTTTAAATTAAGCAAACGGGAAACAAATGGCTTAGTTGACCGCTTACTCAAATTATTCTTAATATGTTCTTACATTTTTTTTACATATTATATATTATGTGTATGTGTGTATGCTGACTGTTGGTACGTCCCTTGGCAGTCAAAGAGCAACTGGCTGACAGCGACAACCTAACTGATCGTGGAAATTATTAGCTCTCCTGTAAAATCATAACATCATTGGATGATTCATTTAGAGGGCGTGTCCAATAGTGATTTATTTCCCTCTCATTGGGTTAGAAATCTATCAATCAATGGAAACCGAGACACCTCGTCTAGTGGCAGTCTGAGTAGAGAAAGTATTGAAGGTGGAGGGAGCAGATGGTGTCGGATTGTTGGGGAGATTTATGGAGTAGCCCGGCGAGGACCGTTTACTCGTTTCGTCGGAAGGATAGAGGACAGTGATACCAAGAAACAGACAGGTAGCATGCCAGTAAGTAAACAGTGAGTTCATTTTGGTGGCGCGCCTTTAGCCGAGCTAGCTCACCAGCTAATCTGGATGTAACCGTGGTGACGGCTCGAAGTCATTCAGCAAACCGTGACAGAGGATTGATTTACACTCTACTGCTGATCACGGATAAGTATACGCGGAGCTGTGAATCGATATTGTCCACTGAGCGACAAGTGTGCTGAGAGTTTGTTCATTGTTTAAATGTGTTTGTCAGTTTACATCGCTTAGAAACAGCTATAGTTAAGGGGAGATCAGAGGTATGAAATGAACTGAAGCAACAGAGAAAATGGGCAAGCTTTTACCATTTAATGGTGTCAGAGGTTCATGTTTTTTGATTGTCTCCCCTTTTGAAATTGTAATAGAAAATCAGAATCTGTTAAAGGAGAAAAACTTTTATGCCTGAGCGCACAGTTGTGGCTGCGTGTGCATTTGGGCGTGTATTTGTTGGTCTCTGTGAACAGACGTTAAATAACTGCAGGTTACAATATTGCGTTGTTAGGATGTTTTTTTTAAACGGTTGTCATGTGATGATAGCATTGGCACTTCAGGGTTTTCCTGTATGTAGAGGTTTAGACTAGAGCCAGAAGTCGAAAAGTACCTTGTGGTGCTAAAACTGAGATACTATTTGTGGTCCTATTGATTGTCATTTACTGCCTTGCCAGCACTACCTTTATTGTCCTTACCAGATCTGTCATCATGAAGTATTATGGCTTGCCATTTAATAAATGATAAATTAACAAAGAAATGTGGCAGTAGCATGTAGAAAAATAAAATATACATCTTCTGTAAGAATTACTGGGGTAAGCAGCAGCCAGTGTTTGTAATCAAGCACTTGATTCATTGATTATCAGTAGATATGAACACCCCTATAAAGAGGTTTTTGCACTTTTCAGAATTGTGTGTTAACATAATACTACCAGAGAAGCAATTGTTGCTGCTTTTTAATCTTTAAGAGTCATTAAGCCCACTTCCAAACAAAATCTGTCATTCTACAGTGAAATGAGGTTATTCAGAAGTGGCAAACATTCAAGTCATTGGCAGATACTGGGGGGTAGCTTATGAAACGTTAAGGTTCAATTCACATTTTGACAAAAGAATGAAGAAAAAATATATATTTACAAACTAGAAGACTTCTGTCATGTGTGGGGAAAATGAGGCCGTAGTGGAGATGTTGTGCCTTAATTTGCAACACCATGTCTGGCGAAAACTGATCACAGCATATCAACAAAAACGCCTTAAATCCACTGGTATGCTTGTTTTGCAGCCATTGAGCTAAAGCTTTGCTTGGGTTGGGTCATGCAACAGGACAGTGTCCCAATAAACTACTGGAACTACAACAGATAGGATAAATGAGAAAATGACAGTGGCAATGAAATGGCTGAGTCCAGACCTTAAAACCACTGAAATTTGTGTAGTGGGACCTAAGGAGAGCTGTGCATAAATGAATATGCATAAACTTCAATTTTATTGATTGCTTTCATGAAGTGAAGCAATGTTGTAAGGAAAAGTGGGCCAAAATTCCTCTACAACAAATGTAGGAGAGTGGGAATGTTTATACAGAAAATTAGTGCGGCTGAAGATGGTTCTACAAGTTTGTGAAGTTTTTTTCCACACAACTTTTGAATTTTGGCATAGTTTTGATCTATAAACAACTTGATTTAATATGGTTATGTGTAAGGGATGAGCTTGTTTATTTTTATTTTATTTTTTATTTTTAACTGAGAGTTGTATTTAGCCAAGTATGGATGCTGATTAAGATAAGGTAATATTTTCATACGTCCAGACAGATCAATGAATTAAAAGGTGTACTTTATTTTTCACGAGTCCCACCTTGTTAATGGGAGACATTCATAGCTGCTAGTGTTTCAAGCCCTTTAATAGTTTTTGACAGCGAAGCACAGCAGGTCACGAAGCTGGAAGATCATACAGGCTGTGCTGTCATCCAGCATCGCAGCAGCCATGCCAGCGGGCTTATGAAGTATGTCTCCAAATTTAGCAGTGAAAACCATTGCTGTGTCTCTGCTGTCCAAATTCTGCATGCACAAATACAACAATAATGAAATACAGGTATTATTTCATAGTTGTGCCTAAGTTTCACATACTCATGGCTCCAATTGAAAATCAAGTTTATTTGCATTAGAAGTGGTATTTCAGGATGAACGTTGTGGTGTTTGTGACAAACCCTCTGAGACAAATGGAAAGAGAAAAGTGGCAGGGGCAAAAAAACTGAGTGTAAAAATGGTTACTCATAGTTCCCTGAGGCACAGTTGTTGCAGGCACAGGGAATTGAAGGGATGAAGATGCATCACAGGCTTAGATGCAACAGTGAAGAGAGTGTAGGCTGCTGTAAGAGGATTCCTCTTGATTCTTTACCTCTTCCTCAGCACCAAAGCCACAGACCCTCTTCATAGCTACAGACAGCTCTGTGTTTTATATAAGTGTATATAGAAAAGGGGAAAAAAAAAGAAACCCAGAAGCATACCACCCCCTCATGCCTCAGAGCTATTGGCAACCTGTTATTGTAAAAGACCTTTGGGGAAGCGCAAGGTGGGAAGTAATGATACAACAGGGTTAACCATTTGCCAGAATAGTCTAAATAAAGATGATGGTAGTAGACAACATGAAGAAGAGGTGATATAAACTGTTGAAACAGGTTAGATAAAATGTCACTCATTTTAGGTGGTTTAAATAGGTTTTAGCAAACTGAGAATGCAGGTGAGGTCACAACATTTTAGAGTTTTTGCTTTTTCTGATCACCGTTACAAGCCCTGTCTATCCAGTTACTCGAACTTCTTACAAGTCCTCTGTTTAGTTAAGTCTTTTCTTACTTGACGTTGAAGCAAATGTTTAAGCACCAGCCATTCTTACCCACAGTTTTTAACTGATCAGGTTTGGGGACTATGTGTGGAAACAAAATGTTGTTGCAGAGATCTAGATGTGAATCAACATGGTTACAAAGTGATAGTTTGGTTTTTAATTGTAAAGGAGCTCAAGTTAGTTGTGGACACTAGAATGGTTTGTTTTAATGTTCAGTTTGTACATTAAGTCTAATTTAGCTGGATTATTCATTCTAAAGTCTCAGCACTGGAATTGTTGTTGTCACGATATCTCACTAACTAGTAGCTTGCATGCAGTTGCAGCCTGTACCACAGGAAAAAGCAGCTGGGGCAGCTTTGTCACTCTCAAAACCACCCACTTCATCATTTTTCTCTTTTCTTTCTTCTCTCTATTTGAGCCTTTTATTCTTATTGGTCCACTCACTTCCTCAGAAAAAGAAGGTTCCTATATATGTGTGTAGAATAGGAAATGAGGCAATCAGTGAGACAAGGATGTGAATGTGTGTGAAAGGATTTTAAGTTCATTCACACTTGGACTTTCTTCAGTTTTCTCATTGTCAGCTTTCTGAAACAGGTATGGTCTCGTTTAACTACTGAGCACAAGAAAGCATGCTGTATATTGATGTGGCTTTTGTAATTATCCACGTGAGGGCATTGATGCACTATTGTGTTTCAGCATGGAAATCCAACCACACAACAAGGATTAAGAATGTAAACTCCAAGAAGACTTGTATGTGTTGGCAGAAGTCTTTAGAAGGAGGAGTCAAAAGTAAGCTCATTTAGAGCGGCAGCCCAGTGGGTATCCTTGTCAGAGTTTAAGGCGGTGGTGTCATGCAAGTTCAGAGGGAATGAGCTGTCAACTTCAGCTTGTTGACAGGAACAGGTTTTGTTAAGCTAGACACTGAATAAACACACATGTACTTGTGCAATGTATGACACATTCTTCATCACTCTGTGGCAAGTAGCTGCTTTTGGCAAAGCTTTGCATTGATGGAAAAAAAAAAATCAGTTACATTTAGGCTGGCAAACAAGTCTGTTGCTCCTTTAGCATGTCCTGATCCAATCTTTGTGTATCTAATGTTCCCCAGAGGCTCATTGACAGCAAGCAAAGACTGAACAAAAGTAATCTCATTTGAAACCCTCATCTCTGTTTTATTGGGTTGCAATTGATTTTTACAGGCATCTATAATACAATGACGGCTGAGTGTTCACCTCTATCATATCACATCTTCTTGTATACATCCATTTACCATCGATCTTTCTACAAATCTAATTGATATATATTCCAGTCATCATCCCTCACAGCCTCTCCACATCTCTGTTGCATCTGCAAGGTATTCATTATCAGTGAGTTGTTGGTACTGCTTGTCTAGCCTGTTCAGCTACTTGTCTTTAACACGTATCTGTCTGTGTTGTTGAGATGCACAAAATAAACTCATCAGCTGCTCTATTAAATCTCCAAGTGTTCTGTAAATTTTATGACATTAAGATGGAAAAAAAAGACCAAGATGTAAGACAAGTGATTCATAAATGTAGCCGTGGTGTACTCCCAAAGTCATTATTTTTCTATTTTCCTTCACCAGATGATCACACCTGTTTGCAGAGTATTATGTCCTGTATTGCATGTGGTTTAACAGTTTCCAACTTAACTATGACTACTTCCAAGAGTAACCCAAATGATGGATTATTAATGTTCTTTTGAATAATAGTTTCATATTAGACGTGGAAGAAAAAGCAAACTATAAATGAAATACTTACATGTAGCATAAACATACATAATCTTCAGACAGTTTTGGAACTCAAATAGTTTGTCCTATAATTTTTAAGAGCTCTGCCACTATTGAGCTTTTAAACTACCTTGGGAACCTCAGGTCCAGTAATGGGAAAGCTCACCAGAGTCCCTACACTCAGCCACAACTAGGCAAAACATCTTGATGGGATTGACAAGATCCTGAACATATTTGTTCTGCTGTCCAGTGACATCCCTGGTCAAGATCATCAGCATACTAATATCACTATACACAATGTTTGTGAAACACTACTTTTTCTGCTTTAGTTCCCTGACTGTTTGCCAGAATGATCTTGGAGCCAATTGAAAGTCAGTCGCCATGGCCTCTCCAAACTCCTCCCCACATTTTTTTTTTCCCTCACCTGCGGGAACTTCTTGGCCTGCCAGTACCTGTTGGCTGCATTTGGAGGCTTACAAGCTGAAGAATGAGTCCCACAGGGCTTGATTAACCAAATGGCCATCCTCATTTGGGGTTGGCCACCACTGCCAAGGCAGTCTTGTGGCCACAGCTCCGGTCAGCCACCTCTATAATGGAAGTACATAACCTTCCCAGCAACTCGCACTCTACATTTGGGCCTGAGGGGTCTGTTCGGCATCTTGCCCCTTCATTTGATCTAACTCGCCACCAGGTGATGATCAGTTGACAGCTCAGCTCCCCTTTTTACCCAAAATGTCCAGAACATTTGGCTGCAAATCCGATTATATGATTTCCATCACTGATCTATGATCCACAGTGTCCGGAAGCTGCATGCATTTATGGCCACTATTGTGCTCCAACAATTAAAAATTGCTTGGGTCCACGTGTGTGTTTTGTTTTTGTTTTTTTTGTTTGTTTTTTTCTTCTCTCTCCTCTACTTCTTTCCTTAAGTAACACAGTTACCTACAAGGACTCCATGAAGGCTGGGCTTATTAAACTGTTGTTTGGTGCATAAGCACAAATGAAAGTGAAACCTGCTCCTTGACCTGGAGGCTCAGGAAAGCTATCCTCACGTCTGCTGGGGAAAATCCCAGTGTACAAGCTTAGAGCCAGAGCGCTACAAGTAAGCCCACTCCAGTCCAGCACCCCTCACCACTGGTAGCTCCAGATTGGACCATTCTTTCAGAACCCATACTGTGTGTTGAGTTGAGCTCATATATACCTGTGAGGTACCACTCAACTTCACGCTCAAGTTTGAGCTGAGTAGTAGCATTCCTTCACCTTCTGCTTGTAACACAATGCACCGAATCCACACACCACCTCCTGCAAGTGGTGAGCTCATAGGAGGGTAAACCAAAGTCAGGGTGCACTCCTGCTACGCCCGGCTAGAGCCCACTGGTAAAGGCCCAGCCACCTACTGCTTGCTAATGAGTCCCTCCCCCAGGGTGAGGACCCCAGGCAAGGGATACGTGGCTCTTAGTTTAAATTTTGTCTATAATCCCTCTTGGTCTGGCTCATCCTCCCGGACCAATGTCCCTTGGGAGACCCTACCACAGGCAATTCCCTCCCACAACACTGCACCTTTGATCATTTAAGCACACAAACCACAAACCTTCCATCATGATAACTTGGTGATTTAAAGGGGAATTCAATCATCTTCATTAGTACTTTTTGTGTTGATGTGTCAGGTTATGTAAAATGTTCATTTTATTGCTCTTTGCAGACTAAGCAATTCTTTTTTTTTTTTTTTTAAAGGTATCCAAATGACATTAATGTAGCTCAAACTTTTTTTCTGTTGAAGGGGTTTTAAATTGCAAAGGTTCTTTTGTTGCTACCTTTTTGTTGTACACTGTTGTTAGAAAATATTTTCAGTCAACTAGAATGGCTGGCTGATTCTCTTCATCTATCTGCTGTTTCTACACTTATTTTAAAAATGTTATTTTGAATTTGCTTCACACCACTTTGTTATTGCTTTGGTAGGAAACAAATATATCACATGTGGGTGGCATAGTTGGCAGCTACTGATTATAGGTACCTTTTGCCTGTAAGACTAGAGTCTGATTACATTCCCCACATGTCACTGTGGACAAAGTTGATGGGTTAGAAGTGACTTTGTGGGAGGAGAAGTTTTCCTCTTTTATTAAAAAAACAAAAACAAAACAAAACTGACTCATCCGTGTAATCACAGCCTTTAGTTTTTCAGGCAAGGTTGGCTTTCAGTAAATGGCATATCCTGCTTTGTGGTTCCACTCTCCTCTTTGTCTTAATCACTTTTAAAAGAACAGAACACTAGCACAAAAGACTAATTTCTCTAAATGGAGACTTTTCTGCTTTTATAATCCTTCCCTATTTCATGAGTCACTGGCTCCCCTCCTCCCTTGTCATTCCTGTTGGTGGTAGAGTCCATAAATAGACACCTGGCTGCCATGGAAGGGACCAAGCAGCTGAATAATATAAAATGAAGTATTTTGGTGCATGAAGATGTATATTTGAAGGCAGGGAAGATATAACGTGTGAAATATGTTAACAGAGGTTAGGGGAAAAAAATCACCATAAACATTTCTTATGTATGTACTCTATAAATGTTGTGTTTTTATTATTTTTTTTTCATTTCATCTGCTGCATCTATAATTTATTTTTCTGACTAAATCTGAAGAGTATGGCATTTCTTTCATAGCAAGTAAAGCACATAAAAAAAATTAGTGTGTGGCATACACTTAAAGAAGTGTCAGAAGTGGAACCGACTTAAAAGTTGGAATTGTGCATTATCAGTTCTAATCTGAGCATGTTTCTGTATGAAACGCTTTTCAAGAAGTGCATTGTCTTCTCACTTTTCTCAGCTTTAATCAGCAGATGTACTAAAAATGGACTTTAGCCTTTTGCTTGCTGTTGCATAGTTCAGATGTGACATGGAGACAACACACCCATAAGGGGAAAACAGATTATCCATCTGATAGGAGCAAAGATGATGTCCTGATTCTCAGCAAAAAAAAAAAAAATGCAGCTCTCAGGTCAGCAATTGTCTTGTGGTGCCAGATGGAGGGTAAAGGATGGTGGATGGGTGTCACATATATGGACATCTGTTGTTTAGAGATGATGGTGTTTGCAATGCTATGATCAAAAGAAAGCTGGACATTTTTAGATTTGGTAATCTGGTATTTACCAATTCTATGTTTTTGAGTGGCTCTAAGAATGTATGCCATGTTTGGTCAAACCTAACATATGTAAACCTATTGGATGAATAGCAGCAATATTTGTGGTCTTCAGGTACAAATGATCATTTTGATCATTTCCTAAGTGCATGTGAGTGAACTATGATGGCATTTTGGAATACATAATTTTTACTCTGAAACACTTGAAATAAGTCAGCTGATTCCCTGGCATGTCCTCTTGTGCCACTGCCAGATCAAAATATTCATTTAATACTTTTAGTACTTTAATTAAAAAAACGAAAAGACTGCTCAGCCCTTGGCTGTCTTTAGCAAATGTTGACTGCAGCCTAGGATTGAAAAAGAAACTGTTTTATTGCAACTGAGTGAGAATTCAAGCAGCATCAGAGAAAACCAAACACCCTAGAAATATGTTTGCTGTCTGTGTGAGGAAGAGTTTAACAGTCTTTTATGTATAAAATAAGCTATGGATACAAGTCCAGTACCCTGAAGAGGAAAGGTACAAGTAGGCACACACACAATGTTAATACTTTGACTAGCGAGAGGAATGACTAACATGAGTAAAAGCATAGATGGATAAAGCAAAATTATAGTTTCTGATTTAAAAGAAGGGAAAAGCTGCTTTTTGTTTCTATTTATAGAAATCCAAACTGCACATCCTCTTTGGTGTTTGTTGTTGTTGAAGTTGCGTCCCCCCCCTTCAGTGCTTCAACTGTGAAGGCAGCCAGGGTTCTGTGTGTGTGGGTGATATTAGGTTTGCAAGCCTGGATTGAGAACATGCCTACTGCAGAGGTGTGTCTGGAGAGCTGGAGGAAAATGAGGGGGGTGGATAGACTTGGATTTCTTTGAAGTGTTGAAGCCCAGAGCGTGCACCCGTGTTACTTTTAACCATGACCTTGGTGCTGTTCGCTAGTTTTTTATAGAATATTTTTGTCAGGAAGATTCCAAAAAAATGAAAAAAGGCTTGCGACTATGGATGAAACTTCCTCTTTAGAGGGGGAGGGTGTGCTAATGCAGTATGTATTTATTTATTTATTTATTTATTTATTTTTAGGTAGAGGTGACTCCCCTGCAGATGAGGGAACATGTTGGCTATGGACCAAGGAGTGGTGGAGGAATGGCTATCAGAATTTAAGGTACTACTTCATGCAGTGTGCTTTTTTTTTTCACATCTTCAGATATCATTATAAAGAAATATGAGAAAGCATTCACCCATGACCGGTGCACAGTACACACTCTACTGCTTCTTCTTACTGACTGAATTTATTTCATTCATATAAACAAACACACACCCTCAAGTACTTAGTTTCTAGAAAATTGCATGTTCCCATTCCACACGAGTACTCACCAATACGTGACTGGTACCAAAGCTCAGTGAGGAATAATAATAAGGGAGCGGATGAGATTTTTCTGTTAAATGTATGTGCACCAATCTGTTGTCCTCTCTCCCTGAAGTTGATCTCCAGATGCAAGCAGTTTGTTGTTAATTGCAGCTTCATTAAACACAATCTGTCTCATCGAACTGTAGAGGCTAATCAAAATACTATTTTTGGGGGGCATTTTAACTTCAGCTGCAGAAACAGTGGTGAATGTATTTCTTGTTAGTTTCATCAAAAAAATAACACACACATTCTCAGATATTTTGCTGTTATTCATAGTAATAAGCAGCTCTGTAGCTTAATGCATGTATTCTGGATTGAACATGATTCTGTTGGCGTGCAAATTAAACCGGTTTGTATTTCAGACGCTCCCTGACAGTGCCATCTCTACCTATGCTGTGTCACTAAAAGACAAAGGTGTCCTGGTTTCAGCGCTCTACAAAGTCATCCGAGAGAACTACAGTGACGTATGTACACACAAAAGCTTTTTTTGTATTCATTCATCGCTTTTGGCACTCTGGTGAAATTGGCCAAAATGTTTTTGCAATCCTAAGAAGCTGTGTAAAATGCTTGATTTTTGGTCTCCTTTGTTGTGAAATGTGACAGTTTATTAGCTTATTATCTCCCAGCCATTTAGATTCACCCCAAGTTGAATAAACACAATATTATGTCATCAAGTACAATACTGATTTCTGGTATTGATACTTATTACTGTTCTTTGAGATCCATGACCTATAAAACTGCAAAAGCTTAGAACAGTTTTGAAAAACTGAAACCACATTTAGATTTTTAACAGTTGCATTTTTTTTTTAAATTTGAGAGTCATTTGCTCTGTAACTATTATTACATTTTTATTACATTTGGATAAAAACATGCTGCTGCTCCAGTGGTTTGCCTGGCAGTGAGAAAGTCACTGCTTCAACTTCTAGCTGTGTGAGGTTTTCTTGTGAAAACCTCACACAGATTCTTGCTGAATCTGTGTGCGAGCTGTGAAGCTGATGTGGTGGCGCCTCCATCATGGAAGGGACGAAGCTGAAACATGAATGATTACATTTGGACAAAATCCTTGTGAGCAGTTCTTCTAACACATGCCATACCACATACTTTTGACATGTATTTGAATAACCTCAGACATGCTTATTATTGCCTTCTGGCTTGCTGTGGCTTTTTTTCTTTCATTTTTAATGCACTAAGCTCAGATTTGCAATCTGTGTTGTTCACAGTACTTTGCACTTGTGATCACTGATGAATGACCTGAACACCATTATGTGAGCAGCTTTCTGCCTCTATTTGAAAATCTCACAATCTTCAGCTTGTCATTTCCTGCTGCAGCTTATTGTTCCAAAAATATGGATTTGGAGAACACTACATGGACAAACAGATCTGGTCATAACACATTGAAGGCATAGTGTCCTTAAAACTGTTCATTTTAAAGAATATAATATGAAGTGGTACTTTTTCAGTGAAAGTCAGGATGTTTGCATGTCTCTGCTGGTAAATTTCTAATTCACAGGAGTCTGTCATTGGAGATGTGTGTGTATATATTGGAAGATTTTGTGAGTTACAAAATATTTTGTAAAGGGTTTCCCACACTGTAAACACTTTGTGGTTCTGCCCATATTTTATTAAGGGCAGCTGGAAAATATTTGGCTATCCACACACATTTTTATTCTTTCATATCCATATTCACCATACAGTTGTTGTTGTTCTGTCTCCTTTACATGATCATACATAGGATGTAACCCAGCAATGCTTTTCCTATCAAATCTTTTGGCACTTTATTTTAAATGAGCAACTTGTCAGGGCTCCAGTCCACTTCAAGCATAGAAAGGACAGATGTGAGTGAGAAGAAAAGAAAATTGAGGCATTTTTCTCATCTCTGAATCTTAAGTGGAAAAAATAATACAAGCCGGAAGTGTTTTACATAACAGACTAAACATCTTAATGGCCTGGATTGTTTGGACGTTTGCCACTATACCAGGACTTGATTTGGTAAGATAGGATTTAATCAGCTAAGGATCTCTCCATTTATGATATAAGCTGTGTTTAACTTTATTTTGGTTTACCTAACCTGATGAGCAGGATAATATGAATTGTAATCATTATGTAGTTTTCACACCTCTGTTCATCTCCCCAAATAATGTTACTGTAATTTTATTCTCATATCACTACTGAACCATAGACCCTACAATTTATGAGTTGAACTGGTGCCAGTTTTTGTGTCCCAACCATTTATGTGGCTTTTTTTTTCCTGCATGTCCTCACCAGCTACTGGAGCCAGTATGCCACCAGTTATTTGAGTTTTACCGAAGTGGTGTGCCGCAGCTGCAGCGTTTCACGCTACAGTTCCTGCCAGAGCTCCTGTGGAGCCTCCTGTCCGTCAGCACTGCCAGAGATCCCCACACCTCCGGCTGCATCGAAGCGCTGCTGCTGGGCATTTACAACCTGGTAGGGGTGGAAGTCTGTGTGTTTTTGGTGCCACTGTTGTAGTTCACAATTGTTTTTGTAACATGGAGCTGCTGTAGTTAATGAAAACAAAATTTGCAGTTTCATACATTTATAAATCTCTCAACCCTCTGCAAGTTGGTATAATGGCATTCCCAAAGGACTTAACTCCTCAACTATTCCTGGGATATGCATCTTGAGTTTTGAAAGTTTTTCTTTCTCGTTAGAAAACAATCTTTTGAATTAAAGGAAGTAAGCTTTAGAAATGGGGAACCGAAACATAATGACTTAGCAGTTTACAATGCCCATAATCTTCTCGGAGAGACGTGCCAGCACTAATGATTATTGAAATGTGGTGAGATCTATTTTCATCCACTTTGGCTCTAAATACTCCATCAACAAAGTGCAGTATCTCCAAGCTTCCTCTCTGAATACAAGAATAGGTCAGCTGTCACTCAGCATACTGGTAGCTTCCTATTAATGTGTTTGACATTAACACGCACACAGGGGACAGCAAAACCCCGTGGTGTGGGTTTTTTTCTTTTTTCTTTTTTTTTTCTTTTGTGCAAGTGTGGTTACACAATACACACACAAATAAGCAACCAACAAACTGGGTGAGGAAACAAGAGCCCTAGGTCTATACACAAACACCCACACATAACGGATGAGTGTGCTTGAAAACATTAATGCACATTTTTTGAGGGCACATGAAAGGGAAAAAAAGCTTAATTTATCGCCTACGAAAACATGTACTTTTGCTTTTCACAGGAAATAGTTGATAAAGATGGGCAAAGTAAGATATTGTCTTTCACCGTCCCTTCCCTCTCCAAACCCTCAGTCTACCACGAGGTGAGTAAGTTCACACACAGTCTTGTCCTTAATATAAATGTACTGGCATTTAGTCAATTAAACAAACCTTCTACTCCTAGCCGTCAGCCATTGGCTCCATGGCTCTCACGGAAGGAGCTTTAGCCAATCATGGGCTGAGCAGGGTGGTGTACAGCGGGCCACACCTCCAGAGAGAAACCTTTACAGCCCAGAATAGGTAAGAGGCTTGATGTCGTCTGGGGAGGCAGTTGGGATGGATTGTACAGATCTTAAACTAAGCTTTCCTGGTAGCATTATGACGATATATGTATATAAGTGGAACCCAACATTAGCCAGGAATCAAAATGGAAACAGACGACGGAGGTTGAAAAGTGTGACACAAGTGCTTGTATGGTTATTTTTATATCATTGCATGCTCTGGAAAAAATAAATTGCACTATGTTTATCATACAGTTGTTGTTGTTGTTGTTCTGCCTCTGATAGAGGTACATTTAAAAAAAAAAAAAAAAGTTTTTTGTGTGTGTATTTAATGTGTAATGCTCCAGCCTCAGATGGCTCGTGGCGGTTTTGTTTTTGTGTTGCTGCACTTCAAGTTGAGTAACTGTGAATGCAACTCTGAAGAAACTGTGAAGATCACCATGCCCTGGGTGGAATGTTCTCTGCTCTTGTCAAAACAGTGTTTCAGGCTGGACAGAAAGTTTGAAAGGCATCTTTTTAATCTTTAAAGATTTATTGCAGCAAAATAAGACTGTTAGCGTTCTAAGATCATTGCATTATACTTTAATCTGAACCCTTTCAAACTATTATTCCTTAGCATGGTTATTGTATTAGTTTTTACTTTTTTGTATTTGTAACTACAAAATGCACTGAAATAAAATGGATAATTATATTACATAACATGCTGTTTTTATGGTTTTAAGATTTGAGGTGCTGACTTTCCTGCTGCTGTGTTACAACGCTGCGCTCAGCTACATGACGTCCATCTCTCTGCAGTCCCTGTGTCAGCTTAGCTCCAGGTAAAAACATGCACACATAAAACTACTTAATGTAATGCATTTTGTGAAACATTTCACTTGAGGACTTGATCCAAGCACACAATGTATGCTCTTACTTTGGTGTCATAATTAATGTGTATTAAGGCTCCTTCCATGCATACATGTACTCAGGTTTACAAGCGAGCACTTGCTCACCTGATCCTCTTATTGACTTTGCTGCCAGTGAGAGTCAAGATACCGCTATTTGGCATAGATGTGCAATGTAAACACACCCAGGCGTTGTGATCCTGGTAACCTGCCAATTGCAGCTGAGCATGTTTCTGAACGTAGAGCTAAAAAGGAGTCATCAGCTTAGATTTCCTCTTGACAGTTTTATGATGGTTTACAGAATCTAATAGCTTTACATGTATATGCCTTACATTTGATTTGCCTAATTGATATTTTACTGAAAATGAATAAAGTCTTTATAATTAGAAGTAATGCAAACTAATGGTGCCTTTCACTTTCAGCAGCACCTATATAATTTCCTTTTAATTCACCACAGTGAAATAAAATGTTATGAAATTACACATTACCCACATGAACTTGCAGCTGTATTTTCTATGAAAGCTTCTCTATTTTATTATTGGTTTTTATTTGGTTTGCCTCTGTAGGGTTTGTACATGTGGTTATCCACGGCAGCAGACGCGGCGCTACAAAGGCATTAGCACACGATTGACTGTCACATCCGAGTTCCTGGTTCAGCTCATCACAGGGATTCACTACGCCTTGTGAGTTTCATAAGACCACACATGCAACCAGAGAAACGTTTTCATTACATAATATTGTTCAATTTGCTTTATACATTGTTGTACTGTTAAAATAATTGTGACCTAGCATATTTTATGTTGTTGCCACATTTTAGACACATTTTAAGTATGTATCCATTGTGTGACAGAATGGGGCCTTAAATTAAATTAATACTAAAAAAAAATAAATTAAAAAAATCTGTAGCATAGGTTTGTTTTGGCATAGCATTGTTATAAAGTTTGCGTTCTTTTCTTTCCTTTCCCTCCCAAAATTGGCATCAAACATGTTTAAAGATGTTGAACTTTTAGAGAGGAATTACAAGTGACTATGTAAGGAATTAAAGTACTTTACGTCTAAAGGGATCATCTCCAATAAACTATCAAAATGCATTTAACACTGATAAGGGCTTAAAATTCATTAGTATGATGTCAGTGCTGTAGCATACTCATTAAGCTGACCACACATAAGCAAGTCCCCCTTCTTACTTGTTTCCCACTATTATTGGCCTTCTAAGTGCATATTCCCTTTTTTTTTTTAAAAAAAAAAAGGTAGTGAAAAGCTGATAAAATGAATTGTTTCTATTTGGATCCATGCATTGGACCCCAGATCTCTATAGCGGGCATAATGAGGATGCCAGACAGGATGCAACTGTTTTAAAGTTTCATCTGATAAAGCTCTTAATCTGTTCACTTCATGCTCTTAATGGAACTTTGCTTATTTCTGCTTATGTGTAGATGTAATGGTGAAGCGGAAATGGGATATAAAGCACTGGATGACGTCCTATACCGAGCCCAGTTAGAGCTTTTCCCTGAAGCTCTCTTGGTGGGTGCAATATCTTTTTTTCCTATTGCTGTCTCACACAACCTTACTGTGTCTTTGGGTGTAAGTGGATGCATGTGATTGAGGTGCACATGCTGACCTTTGGTCTTGAGTCATACACAGCGCAGTATGGCGTATTGTATTGGTCTCTGTGGGCAGAGTGTAATCCTTCTAGATTATTTACATGCTTCCCCTCTGTTCAGTTAAGCTGTAATCCTTGAGGCCCAGGGACTAGGGTATTGAGCCTCTTAGCTCAGCATTACTACCCAAGCCAAGGTGTGCTTCTTCTATACAATCAAACAAGATTTAGATTCATATTCATGGGAATGGTGTTGGGATTTAAGGATGTGATTTTTTTTTTTTTGTGACAAAGAGGTTTTTTTTCTTCTTCTTTTGGACATGGGTTGAAATGTATAGGCAATGTTATGGGGGAAAAAATTATGTCAGGTTTTCGGCAATGCACTCATTGTGCTTCTTGTTGCAACTGGAAAACAAAGTGGTTCTTAGCTTAGCATAACTTGATGACGTGTTCTTCATGGGACCAGTGTGTTGCAACAGTACAGACAAAAGACATGTTGTGTTCTGATCTTAATTCCTGCTACCTCACGATACGCACTCACTGGTTACATGATCATTTGTAGAAGTGCTATTTGAGAATTTCCAGCAAGAACAGCTTTTTTGTTTTTGTTTTCAATAAATTATCCATGCATAGACAATAACTTGAGTATAACTATTGATCAGATGTTACTGGTTCAGTCGCATAAAGACGTGTGTATGACGCCCACCGTCTCTCACTGGTCTTTTGGCATGATCTCTGTATCTGTTCTATCCCTGAGCAATAACTTAGAGAAGCTATTGTACCAAATCTTAAAATGTAAATATATCTCAACTGGTTGAGGGGAAATTATATTTGTGTGTGTGCAAAATCATCTTAAGAACATATATACTGGATGATTATTAATTGGTTTTAATTCATTTACGTACTGTAAAGTGTGGCTGTGATGCCCATCAGTGTCAACTGAAAGGTGGGCACCTTTTTTTTTTTTTTTTTCATGTAAGCATATGAAGAGTTTTATGTGTAGCAATTGTCTCTATCATCCTTTTTGTTTTGTTTAAAAGAAAAAAAAGACACTTTTTTAAAACATGACTATCTTGTCACTTAAACTATTTAGGGAAAATAAATGACTATAAAACCGTGTTCTTCAAATTTTTCATTTATTAATCATTTTATATTGTTTTGGTTGATCAGAAGAGTAATTGTTTTATCACCATGGAAGGAAGAAAGAATAATAGCAGCTCAGCTTGTTGCAAACGTTCTAGTAACTTGGCCATTCCTGAATAGTGGTCAGTCAAACTTCTGAAGTCGTAATCTTTGTGTGTGCCACCCCTTTCATTCAGGTGGGTAACGCCATCAAGTCATCAATGCATAGTGTAGCACTGAAGAGCAACAACAAGGAGGGTGCGCGAAGTATTCAGGTGGAAATCGCGGCCGCCTCCTCCAGGATCTCCCGTAACGCCGTCACCTCCCTTTCTATACGGGGACACCGCTGGAAGAGACATGGTGAGATACATCACACTGGGGGTGGGGGGTTCAAATTGGGATGGACACACAACTGGGGCAGTTAGGCTCAACTGAAGGAACAGAGGGTGGGTTGTTAATTTTTTTAATGGTTCTGACAAAGTGAAGCCTTTTTATTGAACAGTCTTTCGCCAAAGGAGAGAGGAGGAGGTTTAGATTTCTTCATTCATTCACCCATTTCATTGACGATCACTGTTCATTAAGTGTTGTCATTAAAGTCCCAAAACTTGTGCACTGCTCATCCTTTTTTTTATTTTCCCCCCTCTCTCTGTCTCTATGAATCTGCTCATTTAAAACCTTACATCCTAGCAAATTTATTTGCAGTAGTGGAAGAATAGTCTGCCAGACACTTCAGCCCAATTCATGACGATATGATACAGTATGATACAGACTGAAGTGTCAGATCCTTTTTTTTTTTTTAGAGGGAAATATGGATGAAGGAAATCGCCATTAAACATGAGTTCATGTTTAGGGGTGAATGGTGGTCTCCAATAAACTGTTCCCATTTAATTACAGTAGTTATGTTCGTCTCCATTTAGCACGTACTTTTGTTGTATTCTGATCACTGTAATTGTTTTTTTTTTTTTAATTTTATTTTTGTCATTACAATTTTTTTTTTTTTTTGTCTTGTTTCTGTGGTCCTGTGTGTCTGTATACATGACCATCTTTTTGTCACTTGTGTGCATGAAATGTCTGTCTGTGTATGTGTCGCATGATTGTGAATTCTCTCACAACCCCTCAACGCACACCGTCACCAGAACCCCAGGAGGTGAATCCAGACACTGACACTACCGTAGGGGGCATGACCATCCCCGAGATCAATGTGACGGGTGTAAACAACGAGCGAATGGTCAACGGAGACTCCCTGCGGCCGCGCCCTGATGGCCGCACCCAGATTGATGGCGACGTGTTGGGTGGCTCCTCAGAGGTCAACCTGGAAGCCCGCGGTCATGACTCACACTTTCGCAGTCAGGAGGTCAGGAGGCAGAAGTCTGTGAAGAGAATGGTGGAGAATGAGAGTTCTGGAATGTCCTCCACAGGGAGGAGTCAGTACTAAGGTCTGCTCCTCCTTCCCCACTCCCAGGGTATCCTAGGTAACCATGTGTGAGGGCGTGGTCTGAAAAGCTGCTTCAAGCCCTTTTTTATCTTTCTCACCGGGTTCCACGACCCACTCTTTGCCTAATTGCACTTATCCTGTCATTTTTCTATCCATAATAAATCATTCATTCATCTACTCTCTCCTTTGTGGCTAAAGCTTCCTCATTAAGATCAGCTGCTGACATTTCATAAGGTCAATTTTTATTATTTAAGGTCTCGCTGAATAACATTCCAAAAACTCATAAAAAATGAATTTAAATTGAGTCAGTCCTTTTTTATGAGGGATATAGAAAAAGGATAAATATTCTAAATAGATGCTACAAGTCATTCAAAGACTTCTAGACACCGATGGCATCATTCTGATGACATTAAACCACGAAACTTGGGTAAACTCAGTTTTAGGAGACTTTTTGTAAAACTCAAGTTTAATAGTAAATAAATGCTTGGAACACTAACATGTACTACTGTGTTGCACCTGGAAACACTTTTAGTTGCTTTTGATTGAAAATTCGAAGCTGAGGAAAGATGTGCAGATCTTGAATTTAGACCAGACAACAACTTCCTGATCTATTTCAGTTAAATCTGAGTTAGACTATCAGGATATTGTTCTCTTCTATTAATTGTGCGCTGGTGTTCTGCTACAATGATGGGATCAGATGACTTTGAACATGCAGGTGGTTGAGTCCTCATGTGGGTGAGGATACACACCTAAAAGACAACTTTGTGTGTGTGTGTGAGAGAGAGAGAATGAAGAGAAACAACCAATTGGTGCGTAGATTTGATTTTGATTGCTTTCCTCTGCTTTCCCTTTGGCACCTTTCCAAGTTTTACCCTTTTGTGCTGATTCTCCTCTTTTTGGGAGAAATGTGCACTCCTCTGCCACTAAAATGCTGGCTGTCTCCCACCTCTGCTTTTATCTTAACGTGTTCTGGACTGCAACTTGCAGTGTCTGGTCAGGTGGCGAGAGAAGCTGTTATGTAAATTTGCAGTGTGAAAGCGCCACCTGCTGGATGGTGACAGACCTCCTCTGTTATCTAGCCACAGTTGTGCTGTAACAAGCTTTATACAAAGTCTTTATTACTATCGTTTTTAAATCGATACTGAATCCTAATGAAATCTTAAATGGATAAAATGGGCTAGATGCCAGATGAGGCTGTCTATCTCTATTCCTGATTGTTATAAGGTGCATCTTTCTCTGTCTGCCTCACAGATGCAGTGGATCTGGGTTCCCCGGATGAGCTGATGGATATTTCAGAAGTGGATGAAGGGGTTTGGCCAGGTGGGGTGGGTCCTGAAATAACCCCACCCACTATCACCATCAGCACCAGCATTACAACGTTGAACCTTGGAGCGAAGGCCATGAAGAAGTGTCGGCTTGGCGGGCGCAGCAGCAAGGACAAGGAGGCGGGGCCCCTTACAACAGGCCGGGCCGCAAGCGAGAGCACAGAACTGTCCTTGAAACGACTAACGCTCACTTCCAGTCAGTCGGTGCCCAAAGCTGGAGCTCTCACCAGCCTCACACGCACTGCAAGCGCCGTCTTCTCTCGCTCCTTTGAGCAGGTGCCGAGTGGCAACGCTCCCCCTCCCAGCAACCACACAGCCTCTGAGGCAGGTCGTTATTCCTGCAGCCTGCAGGAGGACGGGATGGGTTACTTGAGCACAGCACCTAACCACACCCAGCGCTCCCCCAGCATCAGTGTACATCTTGGCTCTGACCACTGAATCCTTTAACTCCTATTGGTATAGACTCTCCTCTGATCCTGTGATCTTGTGACCCTGTACCTGTGACCTGGAACTCCAAGCCATGCCAACGACAGTGGACCACAAACATGATGAAGCGCTGTTTTTTTTTTTTTTTTTTTTTTTTTTTTTTTAACCCCACTCCATTTAAGATGTTATTGATTTTTCTGTGCTTTTAAACTCATTCATTCAAGCGTCAGAGCAGCTTGGCACCCCCGCCACACTCCTGCAGTTCCCTCTCAGCCTATGGAGGAGCGGCATCAGGGATTGCTCACCCAGCTTTACTGATTCTTTTTATGAGAAGGAGAAGTCAGAACTGTGCTCTCTCGCAGAGCAGCCTGAATGAATGCACTTATAAAAATATCACTAAATTTGGAAAAGCATTTGGAAATTGAACTGGCATTTGCTGCCCTGCATGGCTTTTCCGTTTATCCATCCTTAACTTGCCCAGGATTGTCTGAGGGTAGGTGCACTGTGTGTGAGTGTGTGATGTATGTACAGATTTTTTTTTTTTTTTTTTTTTTTAGGAAAAAGCTGCTGATTGATGCATTGAACAAGAAGTGATTCTTCTAGCTGAAATAAGGGTTTCTACAACTTTTTATTAAGGTATTCCTTCCCACAGCAATAAATTCTACCACCTTTGGTATTTTCTATTTTTCAGACTGATTTTGCCAATCTTCCCTCTGCCCTCACTTACCAACAGATCTATAAATGTGCTTCTTTAGAGTCTAAATTCTTCCTGAAAATCAGCTACTGAATAATCAATGAGTATGAATAAATATGGTCTAAGTTTACAATCACACAGTATTTTAGTCATGACAGAGAAGCAATATTTTCCTTCCCCTTACTTCTCAAGCACCTTTTTAATTGCAGTGAATTTGCTGGCAAACATTTTAAATCAAGCTTCTTACAGTTGATTTACATTTTTCTGAGGATAATGGATATGTGTAATTAATGAATATTGAATTTTGCACATGGTAAAAGAAATGAGTCGTTTTCGCCTGGTATTTTCTTATGAACTCAGTGCTTATCTCTGAAATTGTTGTATTTTTCTGAGAGAAGTATGTTTTGTTGCTCCACAAAGATTCCCTCTCATCTTTTGTACGATGTTATCAAATGGTGGAACTATCTGAAACCACACACACTTATTTTTAAGTTTACTTACATGTACAAAAATAGGTAATTTGATACCACTGAGTATTAAGTCAATGACCAAAACTGTAACAAAATCTTTTTCTTGTTCAACAGTGGGGGTATCGCTAGAGCAACAAGGCATTTTCTTGTCATCTAATCCACCCACCTTTTCATATGTTTGTAGTATTTAAGTGATGTGCTTCCCACCTAGTCTTTATTGATTACATTGTCTCCCGAGACTTCGTGATTACAAGTAAAACTCAAACCATCTGCTACACAATTGATGTCCTAAATTCAACCGTTCATGCTGCTCCACCCTGTGGAAAACTTATATTCTCTTCTGTGTACTGTAGCTGTTGAGTCTTTGTAGCTTGGTGGGATGATTTTACCACTCATGTTTCTTTGTATGTGTGTTTACAGTGACTGGGTAAGCTATTGTTCTACATCATACTGTTATACTAAAGTTATATTGGCCTTTCTATGTCTGAAAATAACTCACTGCTACAACATCTGGGAATAAAGTGTTTCTATATTTGACTTGTGTTTTTGTTGTGTATGTGAGTGGGTTTTTTTTTTGTTTGTTTGTTTTGTTTCTCCCCCATCTTTTTCTTCTCTCTTTGGGAGGGGACGTCACTTTCAAGCTAAACCTTGAACCATATTTGTTTAGGTAGTAAATTGATTCTCTGTGGGTTGCCTTTAATACTGCAATTTCCCAGTGGTATCCCTCACTTTTCACACATTTTATATTGTCTTACTTTCCAAACATCTTGTATTTTGTTTCTTTGGTATTCATATACACCAATAGCAAGAGTATTTGTCTTCTGGAGATCATCAGACACCTCAGTCTGAATGGGTAACTATTACAAATTCATAAGAGGGCATTTGGAAATCTCAATATAAATGGCTCACTTTTTTTGCTCTACATAAGTTAAAAAAAAAAAAAAACTCAGCAGGTGTATAATTATGGAAATTATGCCACAAGTGTTGAAGTTACAATGAATGTAATTAAAAACCTTAAATTTTGTTCACTTTTTCAATATGACGCCACTTTTATCTCCAACTATTTCACTTTCAAAAGTCATCGTCCACAGCGGCCTCTTCAAGCTGCAGTTACACATGCGGCCACAAGAGGGCGAGCTATGACAGGTGGAGGACGTCATCTCCGATTTCCTCTACGTAACTTCCTTTTTCCTGTCCTTGGGCGCACCGGGAGCGTCGCTGCTCAGGATAAACACATGGCGAAACTGACGAAAGAGACCAAACAGCGGCTGCAACAGCTGTTCCAGTGCGGCCAGTTTGTTATCCGATGGGGGTTTATCCCTACCGTTCTCTACCTCGGTCAGTATTGGTACAAATAAACGAGACCTAGCTAGCAAGTATTAGCTAATTAGCTCAGCTTGCTCACCACTCACTAAATTATTCTATTTTTTTTTTTTGCTTCTTTACTAGTTTTCTTGCATTTTTTTTTACTTGTAAACTGTTAACAAATTAGCGAGAAAACTGGTTTTGAAACTATTTTACCTACTACGGTGGAGAACACTGCTGAAGACGTAAAGCAGAATGTACTGCATCACTGTTACGTCATAGTGTAAAAAACTGAGTTTATTTTTTTCTTTTAAATACCTCTAACAGTAAGAAAGGGTATTTATTAATATGTACGCGTCCTTTGGATTCTGTAAGGTCGAAAACTAATGACTGAAGGATCAAGTTGGTGTAAGACTTTTTTTAAAAAAGCAGCCTAAATGACCAAAGCAGAGTTTTTTTTTCTATCAAAATTAAGTTTCTTCAACCCTGTTCGTCAGGGCCCACTGTCCCACATGTTGTGGGCGTTTCTCTCCTAGGTCAGTGGCTCCTGATGACCAGGCTTGAAGAACACGGGTCTAAATGACTGAAAGTCTTGGCTGGACATCTGAATAACAGATGTGATTGGTTGTGATCAGAAGCAGGGTAGGGAAGTTGAGATCTGCACGTCAGTGGTTAGCGCAGCAGAGATGAGGAAGATGAAACTTTTGCACGTGTGACCACACTGCAAGTGGAGTTGCCATTTGTGAGTTCATCTTCTGCAGCGTCAGCACATACTTGCATATATTTTTAAACATGCAATTCTTTACTACAGGTCATTTGTTTAAGAGTAGTATTTTCCCATTGGACACGTGTTGCTCTTTGTTTACCAGCATCCTCTAAATATCAACAGCATTTGTAGCATTTTTTTTTTCTGTGCATAACATAACTCCTCCAGTGTTAAAACAACTCCCCTGGCATTTGACTTGTTAAAGCGTAAGTGACTGACTTAAATAACATTAGTAACCAGTTCTTTCAATAGAGCAGGTACTTAGTGAGACAACCCTGCTTTTAAATCTTGGACTCTTGTCTTTTTTTCTCAATGGTCCGTCACGTCATGGTTTCTTCAGATATAATTACCAAGGCCTTCTGGTGATGGATGTTCTCACAAAGCGTTGCATTTTAATGGAAATCAGGTGTTTCAAACAGGTTCTACAAAAAAACCGCCTTGCTTTTCCACAGGCCAGAGAGTATCAGAGAGCCAACAACCATTTTTCTTCACACTAAGTTAGTGCTTTCCTCTCAGCAAAAAAAGTGGTGTTAAGTCTGACACTAACACTGGTCCACTTTGGTCCAAAAGCTCTGAAAGTTATAGAGAGTTTCACCCCTCTGTTAAAGAGGCAGGTTCAAACTTTTCAAAGAACTCATGAGAAGGAAACCATCCATCTCATTAGTAGCACACATTTGACATGTATTATGCTTTTGCAATATTACGTTGGTGTTTTATCTGAGTCCTCAGACTTGTAAACAAAAATGCAACTAAAGAGGCTTTTACTAGTTGAAATGTTAAATCAGTGATTATTATAAAGAAGGCACTTCACTTTCAAAAATATAATAAGAACTAACCTTTTCAGTTCTCAAATACTTTATTTATAGGATCTGAATAATTTGCAGATCACTTCTCTGTTTACTGACATTTATGCTGACATTAAACTTTTTGTTGTGTTCAGGTTGGAGCTTGTTCCGCTGAATGCGGTGAGCGTTTTCGCTGTGACTTAAATTTCTGTGCTCTTTTGTTTTACAGGCTTCAAACGAGGAGCAGATCCAGGAATGCCGGAGCCGACCATCTTGAGGTAAGGATGAATTTCTGTGGGATCTGTGGCAACACCTGTAGACAATAAACAAACAAAAACAGAACAAAATTGTAACCAACTTTGATTACTACCAAAAGAGTCAAGTCAAAAAGCTCATTCGTCATGGTTGCGACATATTTTTAGCCATTTTAGTTTCTGACAGGGACCCATTGAAAAGAAATGATACGGAAGATTACGTCTTCTGCCAGTGCTTTTGCTGCATCATTTTTAAAAGTACAGAAATTAAAAAAAAAAAACAACACTAAGACCAAACAGTTTGAGCTCTTTGAGGTTTATGAAATCTCCTCCTTTTTCATGGTTACGATATAAAACGTTCATCAACAGCAACACTCCCGTCTACAGTGTTGTAAAGACTGTTGTTTGGAACTGCCTTATTCAGTAAAATGGCTATATCTGCTGAACAGATTCATATTTATGGGAAGTATGCAATAAAACAGAGGTATTAGACAATTCTTTTTTTAAATATAATGAAACCTGATCACTTTTTTAATATTTTGATTCTACAGCTCTATTGGAAATACCGGAGCAGATTAAATCCTCTGTACTAGTGGTATTTCTCTTCATTGTGAAAATAACCAAGGTCTAAAAGGTTAAGCACCTTTCACTTTCTTCCCTTTGAATGATGGTCGGTAGCAAAATGCTGAATTTTCTCAAACATTAGTCACATGATCCATGACTGTTTCATTCACAAAACAAGACCTTTGCAGACGTTTTCTTTCATTTTGTGTCGTTCGATCAAACAGTCTTGTCAATTAAGCAAGAAAGTAATCGCAGAGTTAACATCTTCACGTTAATACCCTGTCTATATAATAACAACCGACTTAGCTTCACATGTAACATATTCTGAGGACATAAATGATTTTGACTTCTTTTCCCTTTTATAATTGACTCGTTCCAGTTTGCTATGGGGCTGAAGAACATCTCCGCATGACCAATTGCTTCAAATCCATGAAACCATGTGATTTGTCATCACAAAGCCAAGAAATGGACATCATCTCTCACTTTGCTCTCTATAGATTACAGTCTGTTGTCTGAGAAGTAATGAACAAATATTCTCTTAAATGTACATGTTCAGAGAGTGACGACACTCAGGGCTTCTGTGTCCTGAAAAATGCCCCTCCCCGAACCCTCCCCATTGAGACTGTGTGATAGTTGGATGTAATGTCTGTTTCATGTTTTTCTTTTTATTTGTTATTTAAAACATCTGAAAATAAAAACCTGAAAGGAAAACAGTCTTGTCTTAATTGGAGGAATCGAGAATCTTTAAAAAAAAAAAAAAAATTACAGAAAAGTTGCACAGTACAGGAGAAAAAGTCACTGCATTGTTTTCAGATCGATTATTGCACATTGAAGAGATTTGAGAAAGACCTTGTTTCACATGCAGATTCAAGAAAATACAGAACAATTATTGAGACAATTCTTGTACCATGATTGGACAAAATTTATTAACAGAATTAGTATAAAAATAGTTTTAAAAAATATATATTGTAAAAAGTTTGGTAGCAAAACTGTTTCTGTAAAATGCCACTATCACTCTAAAAAGTGCACATTTCAGTGATAAAATTAAAAGCAACCCCACATTTAATGGTTTATCTGTAATAAATAAAATATTTTACCAGTATAAATAGGTTAAATAGGTTCTGTAAAAGCAATCAATTTAAGCCTTCAGGCCTACAATGTTCAATACAGCAGACCGCTGTTTACAGTTCACTCACACCCAGCATGTTCACAATCCTGAGAAGAGTTAAAGTCATCTAAAGCACCTAGTTTCACTGAGGCATTCCCTCATAAATATATTTAACCTGCTTTTACAGTATTTTGCCCTTTGGGACAGTTTGAGTCGGGCACATTCATTTGGGCCGCCTTTCTATTGGACCTGTACCATGTACGAAATGACCGGAAGCCATCAATGAGGAAGGGGCGGAGGCGATACAGGATGCTGTGGGCCGTCATCTTTCTTTTGAAAGTGTCGGGGCTGTCAAGCTCATTCAGCAGACTCTCCTCCTGGCTGCTGGTCAGCGCTGTGACCGCTTCACCGTTTTTCATCTGTGGGCAAAGAACTCAGTTATGAAAAAGAAGAAAAAGAGCTGCAATCTGATGGGAGGAAAAAAAAAAAAGACTGTCTAAAGTCTTTCTAAAACGTGGTGGAATTTGAAGTACGGAAACAGTTTGAGGTGTTCAGTCTGTTATACTTTTAAATCATACTAAAGAAGTGTTGTTTCTCAGTTATTGCTACAGTGATAATTTGTGTATTTCAGCATTAATCTTTTTCCTTTAGATAAATAATAGACCTTCATGTCAAATAGGTGTGAAGCTCCTTCCACACAGACTGCTACGTTTCAGTTTGTTTTCCACATGTTGAGCTCAATCAGGACCCACCTTTCCTTTGATCATCGTGATCAGTTGTGGAATATAAGGCCTGATCTTAGTCAGGATGGAGTTGGTGGAGTATTCCTTCTCCACGTGCTTCAGGAGAACCGTGTAGACGAGCAGACCCTCGGTCAACTTCTGGAGACAGGCCTCCTGGCCAAAAGAGACAGATTGGAAACTTGGTAAATAACTATGATATCAGTAATAATAATAATAATAGGTTAATGGGATGAAACAAAGATGGAGATCATGAGTCTACCCTGGTGAAGTTGGACTTGGGGCATTGGAGTGGGAAGGAGGTTCGTTTGTAGGTTTCCAGAGACCCATAGTCCACAATGCAGTTGAATTCCTCCTCAAACTGACAGAGAAGCAAAGATCCAGTTAGAATAATGACAGATATGCAAGACAACCTGAGAAACAAGACAATCAACTCTAATTTCAAAAATGGCTGAAACTCCATCAGAACCAGGAGTCGGAGGTTAACAACTCCAGAGAGAGCGATGGGTGAACTTTGAAAACGCTCTACTCACCTCTTTCTTGTGATACTTTGTTGCTTCAATGATGTTTTCCCACATGTTCAAAATATCTTCAGTTCTCGGAGGGCAACAGGTGTCCCTCACCTCCTCCTCTTCCTCACCTGAGAAGTCACCTGCCGAACTGTCGGCGGACGCGTCCTCCAGCGGAACGGACGCGCACAGCAGCAGAACTGCTGCCAGCATCGCTGCGGAGAGCAGACTTCGACCTGCGCTCGGAGGGAGAACATGAATGACTGAAAAGAGGAAGAAAAGACACTGGAGGAAGCGGGCGCACCGCAGGCTGCAAATAACTTACTGAATTTAGAGGGCATGATGCGCTGCTGGGAACCACTGGCTGAGTTTCCGCTGATGCGATGGGCTGCTGGGGCCTGAAGGAGCTGACTCGTCTTTGCGATGGGCTCTCCTTTTATATTTTTCAAAGGGATTTCCCGAGCGGACTACATCACTGCAAGCAGCACCGCGGGAGGAGATTGCATAAAGCACTAAGTTTATGTGGCATTGAGATGAATTAGACGAACAGGGTGTTCCCCTTCAGATGAGAAAGCCACTTTTACTATTGTTTTTCTGTTTTGATTGGAAAACGCTGATGAATATTTAATCGATTAGAATAATGTCATAAAATAATTTATATTGATGATTGGAAAACAGCAGTTTCAAACACACATTCACAAAGACACACAAAGTTAACATATTTGAGAAAAATCCCTGAGATATTTTCAGCCCAATAATTTAAATGGAAAATCCACCTAAACCCCAACATTTGCATTGCAATATTCCAATGGCTTGTGTTAATAATACATTAATAAATTATTGTGTTCTTCTACTTGTACAACTAGATAACATAATTAATACCTTTAGTGTATTTTGTTCCCTTAAAAAACATATATATATATGTATGTGTGTGTGTATATATATATATATATATATATATATATATATATATATATACACACACATAT
>JAOWBL010023624.1:0-32620 GCA_028564865.1 Zenarchopterus dispar
GGTGAAGAAGCTCAGAGAGGTAAGCCGGGAAAAAATCATTTAAACATTTAAAAACAAACATATGAATTTTCAAATGACCTCTATAAAACACAGGCAGTCAGTTGAGTGATGCGAGGACAGGGGTGATGTGCTCTCCTTTATGGGTACCAGTTAAAAGCCATGCAGCGGCGTTCTGAACCTGCTGCAGACGAGAAAGCAAGAACTGACTCACTGCAACATAAAGTTTATTACAATAGTCTAAGCAGGACAAAATAAGTGCACGGATCAATCTTTCAAAAATGCTGCCTGGAAAGAAATGATTTCACATTTGTTAGTTATCTCAAATGATAAAAACAGAACTTTACGACAACCCTAATTTGACAATCTAATTTAAAATCCCCGTCCATCTTAAAACCAAGATTGGTAATAGTTGAAAATATGTTATCAGGGGTCCCACATCGGCAGAGGCGGACTCACACGGGCCACTTGGTCCAAAGATTATCATCTCTGTTTACTTTCCATTCAAATGTAAAAAAAATTCAGAGCCAACCAAGCATTGAAGAGTGCTTTAACTGAGAAGCCGTCTTTCTTCTTTTTTATAGGTCAGGGATCATAACGCCTCTGCTCATGTCAAATCCTGCTTTAAATCTTTCTTCTTACACATCACACTATAATTTACATCAGGCAAGACAAATGCACACTGCTCATATGTAATGAAAGGGCAGTTTATGGACCACAGGTTTTTCACTTAAAAATAATGCTACACTATAAACAAACCAATTGTTCAACCAAGCCCAAATCCTTGAGATTTGACTTTTCTGAAGCAGCTTTACACTCACATATTCTCAAATGATAACAGAGATCAAAGCAATGAAAGGACCATATTACATGTAGTTGGCATTAAACATGCCCCGATGCTCTTTCTCTCACAAGGTCCACATGTATAGACTCATCAGAGCAGCAACCTAGGGCTGGCCAATTTAGGAAAAAAAATGATCATGACATATTTTTTTCATACAGTCCGATCTCGATTTTTAATCACAATTTTTCAAAATGCTGCCAATTTGGGCATCCCTGCTTAGGCTACTTGCCCCCGTGACCCGACCACGGATAAGCAGAAGAAAATGGATGGATGCCAGTTTTAAAGCATCTCCACAGAAAACTAAAGACAAAAATAAAAGCCTTTACATATCAGCCCAAAGCAAGACAGAAAAATCCCACAAACATGTGTCCTTACATACACAAAACCAGCATTCAAAAAACAAAGTGTACCTGTGTCACTGTCATCGCATTCATAGTTTAAAAAAAAAAAAAAAAGACAAAAGAAAGATAAAGAATCCTAGCAGATGAGATTCTGTTGTCAGCTTTCTTCATATTGTTATAACAGTTAAATGGTCCTTTTAATAGGTTTAGCTCTGTGTGGAAGCACATGAGCATGAGCGACGCGTGGACAAAAGTGACAGTGTGTGTGTGGCATGCTGATGTGAAGAACTTGACCAGGAAGGTTTGAACAGGGTAATTTGACAGATTCAGCTGCATGTACAACATCAGTGCAGTAAATAAAAAACGCTGCAGCTTCACCAGCTGGAAGTGTCCCGGTCTTCCTCACCAGTTACTGTTTCATTTGTGAGCAGGTTTTATCTATGACTGCTGCTTGTTTCTGGAGCGAGGTGCGGCTTCTCTGTGCTTAAGATTAATGGCCAGCAAACGGGAACGCTTCAAAATTTTATTTCAGTCATTATTTTCTTTACATGTTAATGTTATACTGAATTCTATGGCCTGACGATGTATGACGTCATTATTTCCTTGATATGAAGGATGCGGTTCCAGCTGCATTCATTCAACTGTTTCTTCAGTCAATCTTATAGTCTTGAGCCTGATTTCATCTTCTCAAAAACTACAAGTTTTCTTTTTTCTACATTTCTCTAATTCAGCATTGTTAAATTATTTAGAGTGTGTGAATAAGAATACTCATGCGTGATTTAGATAAAAGTTTCCTGTATTCCATGTTCCTTTAAAAACACCACACACGTACAACCAACAAGATTATGTCACTAAAGCCATGATGTAAGGAACATTTGACTGGCTGTTGTCGCCATGTTTGATGGAGTAAATGGCCTCACAGCTGATCACCGTAATCGACATGACATTTATTTTTGAGCATGAAGCACGGTCATATGATTGCCTAACTTCACAACAAACCCAAAATCAAAGTCACAGAGAGCTTGTTAGAAGCTGAGATGGGTCAGACAGCATTTAGGCCACATCAGCAAAATCAAGGTGTTAATTTTATCTACATTAACGCTTTGTTTCTTTTAAAAGAAAACTATCTTATCTGGGAGAGCAGATTCGTTGCAGTAAATTAGAAGGTTTTCAGCTTTATTTTTGTATCATGCAGTAAAAATATTTAAGTACTTGTGTAGGTGCAAATGGTAGTGTATAAACTTAAACTGGACTATTGTGCTGAAGTAACAGTAAGAAGTGAATGACACGTGGACTTTTTAAATTGTGAATCTAAACTAAAATGGCATCATCATAGTCAGGTAGACAGATTATCATTATATCTGACTGATAGCATAATTGCAGATGCTTAGTTTTTGCAGCACATTGTTGTAAAATGCATGTAGAACAACAATGGCCGTTTCTCAGTTCTCAAGAATGCAAGTTTGGACTTGTGTTCTTGGGAAGTCTACACGTGCAAGTACGAGTAAGAAGAACATATTTTGGAGAATGTGAGAACACATCTCTCTCTTTCTATACTGGAAAAGTAGCATCCTTGTGTTCTTAATGGCGTCACATCTGAACATGTACTGAACTGCACACATAACATCAACAATTTAATTGGCTATAAAAACAAACACTCTTAACACTAAAACAACTGAGAATGGGCCAACTATCAGTCCTGCTCAAGGCTTTATAACCACTACTTTATACAATATTTTTAATGGACTTTACACTTTTGTATACCAGCCACATTATAAGTATATAAGTGTGAAGGAAAAAACTCCAAAAACGAAGGAAATTTTAAAACACATTTTATCTTAAAACATTTACCACAAACATGGTGTTATAATAACCATATTCTCGCATTAAAAAACATGATCTGTCAAGCAAGAATAAACTTATAAGCTTATATTTACTCCTCTTATCATCTATTACTTTCCCTTGTTAGCATAAAATGCATTCTGGGATACTTTGCCGCATCAAGTCTACACAAGCTGCAGTTGAATGCATCCTGGGTAAAATGGACAGAGCGAGAACACATCTGGGCATTTCTTCTGTTCTTGTTCAGATGCATTCTTCAGAACTGGAGCAGCACTTTGGCTGCAGACGATGATGTTTCACAAAAAGACAAGAGGGCATATTGAGAAACAAGATTTCAAGTATTCAAACAAGCTTGAATCCTTAGAGGCCCAAAGATATGTAAAACCCATAATTTACAACTTCAAATGATCCCACAGACCTGAGTGTCAGTTAGCACCCTGCATTTTCCAATGACAGACAAGGTAAACAACTGGAAAAAAGGAAAGAAATGCAACAGATTTTACTCTGAAAGACTTTTTGAGGTCTTTAGCTGAGTCAAAGTAGTTAATGTTAACTTGCAGATTTTTAGTTTAGGGTCTAGACTGAACTTTCAATCTAACTGCTACCTAGCTGAGGCAGGGTTAGGCTGTGACAGATGGTGGCTGGAGGTCTGGTAGCTCCTCTCTGATTGTCTTTGTTTTGTATGCTGCTAGAGAAACAACATCCAAAACAAGGACGGGTTCATTGTGAAAAAATGTAATGTGATGTTGCTTATAGGGCTGTCAATCTAGTCAAAATGTTCAATCATGATTAATCAAAAGATTTTCAGTTAATTTGAGTTTAATCACAATTAATTGCTCAAATAATCTATTTTTAATCTTCTGGATACCTTAAAAAGATTTGCTATTTTACATTTGAATATACAGGACTAGAGGACTGTATCCTTTCTTTAAACAAGTGGTTGGTGTTCCATTATTATTGTTGTTATAAGGGTGCCATTGTAAATCATTGAGGGCTTATTATCAAGCCCCTTATTACTATTGTTCATATTTATTCTTCTTATTTGTTTATTCTTGTTATATGTCAAAACAAATGTCCTGAAAGTCTAGAGAGGACAAATGTTGGTCAAACAAGCAACAACTGAGTTGAGCTTAGTAATTCTAACACCGAATAATGTCCAGTTAAACATCCTCGTGTTTTCAAGCAGTTTACAGCTTGATTTAAAAAAACAAAACAAAACAAAAAACGCTTTGGTCTATATTGTTTAATTTCACATTCATGGCAAATCTGAGGAGGGTTAACTTTTTTTGACCACATTGGGTTAATATATATAAAGAAATAAGTTTAATTATAACAATATTTGTAGTGACCGTCCACTCAGCCAATGGCTGGCCATAATCACTTGTAACCAGCAGTTTACACTAACCCAGAATCAGCTAAACACAACGATAATTTCTGATTTCACCACCAACACAATGTGCAGTGGGATATTCTGCGGGCAGCTCTACAGCTCTTCTGATGTGGGTCCACTGAGGAAGCTGGCAGCCAAAGCTAGCTTTGATTTTCATATGGTGGGCATTAAGAAAAATAGCAATTTGCATTAAAACATTATTAACCTTTGAATGCTCTAGTTAGTTGCCATCATTGGTTAACATGAGTTAAGCTTGAACTCATCAAGTTGTTCGGGTGTGTTAAATTTGACTGACAGAATTCTCTGGTAGACCATTTTTTGATAAACAGGGTTAGGAGGAATCAGTTTCTTTGTACTTCATAGGTCTGAAAAAACTGGCTCCAAAACCATTCTTCAGAAATCTTTGGGTGACCTCACCAACCAGTTTGTCACAGTTTTTTTTTTTTTCCAACAGTCTATAGGCACTTGTATGCTGACAATCTGTAATACATAATAAGATATTAAGATGTTCTGCTGAAATCAAGAGACCAAGAGACTCATGAAACTGAGTTTACTCATTTGCAGTACAGCAGTTGTTGTCTAGTGGATTTTTCCCTAATACAGCTATGTTCTTATTGGAGCAGAAACAAGCATTTCATTTTCAGTGTCTGATTAGAGTGTTTCCTTTCTGGGGCTGGTATTTGCATCACAATAAAAAGGCATTAATACCATATACTTGCATATTTGTTTATATCCTGTAGATTGCATCATTAATATAATATTCATTTGTGATACAGAGTATTTCTCTAAAATCATGCAAGCCCACTTATACTGCATTATTTGCCCTTTGTTGCAGTACTATTCCACAGAACTGGCTGAAGCTTCAGAAAGAGAAGAAGAGCTGAGCATCAAGTGGCTGTAGGTCACATGACGGTGTCAGTTCGTTAAGACACCTGCAGAGTGTTGTGAGCAACAGAGTGAATGCAGATCTGAGGTCAGTACATTAAAAATTAATGAAGACACACTAAACTAACAGGAAGCAACCACTGTGTCTGATGTTAAGTAGAATTAGACTATCATTAAGTACCAATAGTGGGTATCAATAAAATTCTTAAGCCTAAATTACAGACTTTGTATACTGCACATCTTTATAAGGAATTGATTCAACTTTTCTTTCTTACTTTCTTTTTTGTTGTGTTTGTTGCTCTGATGAAAACTATCACTCTGAAGTCATCAAAGACAAAAGTGCTATTTTCAACAATGCTTTTTCATTTTTTTGTTGACTTTTCTTTGTCGAGGGCTGAATCTGCTGCTACTATGATAAGGTGTTCTGCTCAACTCAAAAGTTTGGCTTATTAAGCAAAACAGTCGCTGGATGTTACTCACTAAAGCAGAGGCAGCATCGGATAAAAACAACATAACATTCAGTTATCTCATTCACACCCAGCAGCTGATGTGTTGTCAGGTATATCTGTGGATACTCTTCCACTCCACAGCCACAAATGAAAGCAGGGCTGCTTTTAAAGACGCAAAGCAGTACTTCTGACATAAACCTTTAACAAAAGCTTGTGTGCAAACTAGTCAGTGCAATATATTCATATTTATGAAGAATGTCTCAACACCGACAGCAGTAAGATCACTGGCAGTTGAAAGCCACTGTTCATCTCATTAAAATGCAGTATTCTTCTGGGAACACTATTATGTAGAGAAGTCACTGTACATACTGACAACAATCAACCGCACCAGCAGTGCAGATGTGATGTGACATTACTGTTGATGGGTCAACCCCTTGCTGAAAGGCACAGAATCCCGGCTGTCTCTCTATCAGGCAATGCAGGGCATATAAGGCCATTCCTGGGGGCCAAACTGAACAAAGCCACCTAACTTGACATGTGGCGTTTTTAGATTGGACCTGTTATTATCTCTGGATGAAAAATACGTGTTCAATGCGAGCTGGTCAATGTAAATGCAAGCTGTGTTACTGCCTCCCCAGTGCCCGAAGCTGAGTTGAGGGAAGGGAGGACATCATTATTGAGTGGTAATACATAACATACCAGGCCCTGTGTCTGGTCTGCCTCACTGGCTTCACCAACATTAGAAGAGCGTGAGGATGCAGGAGATAGAGAGGGTGGAAAATCCATGCTCAATATCAGTCTGTAGTTTTAGTAGCCATCTTCAGCCTAGGGTTCTATTATGTGTCGATTTAAGGTATCCATGGCTCTGAGAATGAGGAGCTCGTGGACATCCTTGTCTTGTCATCAACAAATCCCACCTACAACCCGCCACCTTGAATCAGTTCTGTTTACATTAGCCCTGACCCACTATTAAGTGTACTCCGAGAAGCGAATTACTGGCAGGACCAGTGAAACATGCCACTTTGCGTCAGTTAATGTTATGAGTGTTTTTCATAAAGGTATTATCAACTTTTATAAAATTTTACTATCAAACACCATGCAAAATACCATGAGGCTTATTGAAAAAAAAAAAAAACATGGTGAGTATGCATGCACAAATACATTCATTTCAGTGGGCAGCCAAAGCAATTACATACTTCAATGTAATAACAAACAGTGTCCAGTTACTGAAGTTTGGGGAGGAATATTTCACTTTATTTAATTTTTCCCACTTCAAAATAAAAACAACATAAACATTTTTGTAAATTTAGGAGCTACAATACAATACATATTTCTGAAATGCATTTCATACGTTTCAGAAGAAAAATACTATGAAGTTTTTAAGGATTGTAGAGGATCTTAAACATTTAGAGACTAACTTCTAACACCATGCATTATCCTTAAGCTTCTTTTATTTTCTCTTTCCTTTTTCCTGCCATCTGTTGTAATTAGGGCTGAAACAGACAATCAATGTTATAGACAAAAATTGATGACAAAAATAGTTGCCAAGGAATTTAATAATTGATTGTTGGGCTATTATAACACCACACACCTGTTTTATGCTGGTATTGGGACTTACAACACCTTTAAAAAGGTTAAATATCATCAGTCAATATAACAGGTTTAAAAAGCTTTTAAAAAATAGGTTTGTCTCTGTTTCAGGTGGTTGCCATTCAAATTTTTGATATGCACCAGCCATTTAGGAGTAATGAATGTCATAGGTTGAGGCTGCAGTTTCCTGGTTTCCCCTGAACTCCTCACTACCTCAGCTCCCTGATTACAGGAGGACTCCACCTGGTCTCTGCAGCATTTAAACCACAACTTCACATCTCTCTGTTGCCAGATCGTCAGCTTCCCAGTCTGTATGCATCCAGCCTTATTCTTCCTGTGTTTCTCTTACTCCCAGTGTTTCTGACCCTGTTTTCTCCTGACTACATTCTCAGGCTAGCCCTTATGGATTTTCATGCATGGGCTTCAACAGATTTTCTGGTTCTGGATGGTGAACTGTTTTTTTTTTTTTTTTTTTTTTGATTATGAATAACCTGACGCACTATTAAGTGTAGCCCCAGAATTCAAGCCCTCTCTGGATTATCTAAGCAGATTTTGTTGGCGCTTCTGGTTTCTGGACTCAGACAGTTAAAAGACTGTGGGATTAGTTGTTCTTACTCAGCTTCAGTTAACTCTTTTCATAACACTAAGAACTGTGTCTGTCTTCCGTGGGTCCTGTCTGCAAATACATTACAAATGATAGTGAGAAGCTAACGTTACAAATATGTGACCATATACTGCTAATGTGTGGGTGGCACATGGGTGATGAATCTTGTCTGTCAACATTTGTGGTAGTACTTCACAAGTCCTGGGGGCACCGTAAAAACCCGTACGTGCGAAAACCTCTTTCTATGCTCTCATGTCTTTTTTTTTCCCCTCTCTCTGAGCTTTTCTCTTTCTCACAATAACAAATCATCCACCTCTATCTAACCCTATTCTCTGCATCGTCTTCTCTTACCAACTAGCTTCAAGTCCTCTTTCACTTCTGCTAGTTTTTGAATTTTCTAGAGTTCTTAAACAGTCTAGGAGTTATAGTTATGAGAAGTACTCTGACAAGTCCTGTTGGTGACAAAAGGATGGTCATAAAGGCGTTTTAACTTGAGCTGTTTATTTTTTATATTTATATGACCTGCAAAGTTAGTTTATCACACAACTTGTATAAATCTATTTTTGCTATTTTTGATTAAAGAAATAATTTTCAATGTTTTCTCGTCAGTTGGCACATGCCTTCAAAAAGATAAGGCTACATTTAAAACCTCATAGCTAAATACATTTCTAGAGCTTATTGTGCTATCCTTTCATTAATCAATGGATTAATTGGCTGTGAAAATAGTCATTAGTTGCAACCCTAGTTGTGATACTACCGACCCATCTTCTTGTTGATTATAAACTGCCCTGTACTATGCCAATATTTATGTAAATTTGCCAATAATAAACAAATGACTTCACCTCCATTGTAAAAAACATCAGACCAGAAATGACAGTCATCTATGCACGATGTGGTTTCTGTTCCTGGACAAAAATAAGTCTGAGGAGGTGGTTGCAGGATGGTGGGGTTGTTTCTTACTAAACAACACATTGACACAGAAATCTCACACCCAGTTTTCAAGTCTTCCTTTTTTTATTTTAAAAAGGTAAATGTACTATAGCCCAATCTCTCTTATTTCTTTAGTGAATGTTTGCATGTTTGTAAACTAGATTTGACTGGACTTATTTATCTTTTTATCGCCTTCAATGTCAAGAGACACAAAGTCGGGTTGCCACAAGACACATTCATCAGTTAGGTGTATTTATAGGGTGAACCCTGCATTCTTCTGCTGGTGGCAGAAAAAGAATTTGGTCTGGTGTAGAGGAGCAATTGCAGTTTCAAATGTCAAATGCACCAAGTTCACATTTGTTTGGAAATGCCATTTTCTGTGCATGTAAAAAATACATACTGTTTTGCTATTTTGGCCAGCAGAGGCTACTTGAAAATCTGTCTTGCATTTTTCTAACCTATCTTCAGGACACATCTGCAACACCTTCTTTCTGTCCTACTCTGAAGAGAACCCTCTTCAGAGTAAGACAGTTATTTTTGAGCTTCTGGAGGTGAGTATAACACTAGGTTCTGTTTCTTTCTCCTTGCAGTTTCCTTTAGGTCAGTTTATAGTGGAGGAATTGCAGGAACAGTGTTGAATGAGTAGACTCTGGACAGGTCGACAATGCAGTGACCAACTACAACCAGACACCAGGGACAGACACTCCTGCACAGATTTCCCACAACATGTACACAGCTGACACTGACATTGTACCGGTGCAATGAGGTTAAAGTCAGGGACTCAGAGAATGACATCTCAATATCAGTATTATGTCTGATAACCATATATCACATGATCTAGCACATGATCTAGCACATGATCTAGCAGATCTAGCACTCATTCATATGTTGAACCACTGTGCAAAGCAGGACGCTCTGGGGTCTGAGTTAGAACCTGCAGAATGCATCTAATCAGAAGCTGCAGCCTATGGGCATCAAAGATCTGAGAGTGTAGAGGGGGATGGGTGTGTACCATGGAGGCTTTCTTCTCAATGTTGAATTTGACCTTTCAGGTTCCCCCCACACACACTACAGCCATTTTCTGCACATGCAGCACAGCACTGAAGTTGTGCGCTCTTTCTTCATTTTCTAACCAATTTAAAAGCATACTACATCGGGATACATATGCTGCTGTAACACATGACGGCCAGAGAATGTCTGGAAAGTTAGGACCAAATAGCTGCAGCTCACACACTGATTGTACTGATTTTACAATCCAGGACATACACATCTGAAAATATTACTTGGTGATATCCAGATGCAACACAGATGATACAATGCATGATTCAAAAAGTATACAGTAAGAGTGGGGAGCAGAAGACCAGGCCAACTCAAGGTGGAGCCAACAAATGCCTACAATTACTGCAGAGTCATGTGACCTGAGGCTAAATGCTTATTTTATCCTTTCCCTTTTCTTACTATCCATCTGTAAATAACCGGAGTTTTGAGGGTGTTATTGTACTGAACCACATTACTCAAGTTACCAGGGTTTTTCCTGGCCAAAGATTGGGGAGAGGCTGTGGTCGAGGGTGGGGACTTAACTCTCTTAAGAGACATTACACAGCTAGCGGCTGTTACGATTTTTACTCAATATACATTCAGCTGTCACTAACATTTTAGATACAGAGCTCACAAAAGGTACAAAGGTGCTATAACCTACCCTCGGGTTTGTTTTTGTTTTCCTTCACTGCTTTAAGGTAGACAGCTATCTTGTGTCGTTTCTGTAGGATCTACACTGTCTTACAAAACATTCATTGGGGACAAATCGTGTTCTCGTCATTGAGTGTGAACCAGGTGAATGTCTTCAACCAGTGAGCGTAAAAGCCACTGATTTATATGGAAAGATGAATAAAATGTTAAAATCATGTAACGTATACTTTAACTTTGATGCCTCGCACTTCTCTATGCAAGTAAAAGCCTAATTACATCTCAATAGTAATTTTGCTGAATTTTCACTGAAATGAAGCTGCTCTAAAGCAATGACAAGTTTTTTTTTTTAAAATCATTTTTAATGAGCGTAAAACATGCTTGATCTCAAAATGGTTTCATTAATTTTGTTAAATAATCAGCATTACCCAAACGCATGATCATCAACCATGACCCCTAATTGGTGAAGACACCTCATAATAAGAGCTGGACAAATTTATATAAATCGCTCATGTTGCGATTACAAAAATCATGTTTTATGATATTGTGATATTATTGCAATTGCAATCCATCATACAACCCCAATACAAGAGTACTTAACATGTAACTGAAATGGTAACATAAAAAAAGGAAAATGATGGGCCTTAGTATTTTTTTTTAAAATCTGCTTCATAAATTTGTTGAATGTTATTTTATAATTTTTAAGGCTTTTAAGATGAGAAATTCTGACATCTGAAACTCTGAAGGTTTTGCTTTTTTAAGTCGGAATTTATAAATGCAATGCACTAGGTAACATACACCACTGCAAAGAGACAGAGAAAATAAGTAAAGTGCCTTGGCTCACACATTGATGGGAAAAACAAAATATGGAAAGGTGCATTAAGATGCACTAATTCAAGATGCATTGACACAGTCCCCTGGATTAATTAAATTTAGTTGTGAGAAACTTAAACATCCTTATGCCTAATAAGGACTAAATCCTTGGCAATAACATTTAACACATAACTTATAATTTAATGTGATCTCTTTGAGATTGATGGATGCTTGAACATAGCGTCCTTGATTATAAGCTAGTGCCATTAAATACCACCACTGTTTTTTAAAAAGTAATATGGCTTGTATTGTAAATACGCATTGTGCTTCCAAAATATTTGTTTATTTTGACACACCCTGTGTCCAGGTCACAAAAGTCAAAGGGCATACAAACGTTTTTTTGTTTTTAATACAAAGTGTTTAAGTCACAATTATGTTTTTGTAGACACCCCCTTTTCAATCTCATCAACTGTAACTTTTAGAGAGTGCTGCATTACCTGATCAGCTGGTGACTGATATCAGATACTGTCGAGGTTACATTTATATTGCTTATTTAATTTTTCTTCTCAGTTAACAAAAACCTAGGGTTAAACATTTGGAACAACAGACTTATTCAAAACCCTTAAAACTGAATGACAGTTCTGAACAAACTCTATATTATCAAGCTAAAAAAGGTTAAGAGGTACCAACCTCTTAGCCTTTTTTAAGAGGTTAACTGCAGCTTCTGCGCTCTTTTATCGTTGTTTAAATTTATATATTAAGGTAATTATAGTTCTGAAGGGGGTCTTCAAACAAGACCTGGTGGGCGCTCTGCTTTGGCATTGAACTCTTTCCTTTCTATTGCCATGTGCATAAACATATCTGCAGTGAGTGTGCTGAGAGCGGCATAAAGACGGGCTTCCCATTCCTCCATACTGGTGAAGTAAAAAAAATGTCCAACTTGAGTGCAACTCTGTAGCAACACCTTAATGAGCCCAACTGCAGAGAATATGACAGACCACAAGAAAAAGGGAGCTAATTTTGGTAGTATCCCACTTTCCCTAGTTGTACAATACCAAAGATATATCAGGACATAAAGAGGAAAATATGTTGTGGAGCCCTAATTTTAGCCTCATCACAATATTAACATTGTAATAAATGTTAGTCTATTATTAGTGCCAAATATTCAGACTCTGTATATAATATAGTTGGCTGATCAGATGCAATCTTACTGCCCAAGGTGCCAATTTTGGGCATCTTGGGCAGTAAGTTTACAATTTTGGGCAACCAAAACTGCGTTATTCAATGCTTTGTTAATGTGGAAACAAAAAGAAAAATTATTACTGTCACAGACCTAGCCGTCACCATCTGGTCATAAACTAAACTGTCCTGCATTTCAGATTCAGCACATTTTTAAGGATTAATACTAGTCATACTGCAGGGACAGCAGGTCATAAACCAAACCAAATTTTGCATTTGACACAGTCAGACCACTTTAGCGCTACGTTAGCATGTTTTAACATCTGTCTGAAATGTGTATGACATAATTTTGTGGTGGCAGTACAAAGTCATCTGATACCAGAAAATCATCACAGTATGTAATCATACACTGATGCAAAGCTCTGCCGGCTCTGTTTGGTCTGTATAAATTCCCAAAGGGGAACAGTCCTGGTTTAATGCTAATATGATGCAACCGCTGTGCGAAAAGGCCTCTGAACAGAATTCAAGGTTGTGCTAGATCTGTTTCTCTCCATTTCATGTGAGATCATTGCCTACTGAAGGGGAAAAAAAAATCTCTCTCCCCACACTTACATCCATTTTGTCTTTCCTTTTACGATTCATAACAAGAACTGGTTGCATAACTGTACTACTCCAACATGCTTCCTCTGTGATTTATTAAGGCCAAGTAATCACTGTGTCCTACATAGATAATATGACTCAGCTAGCTTCTCTGCAGCTCACTATATTCTTTTGCTCAACATGTGCACTGTTACATCAAAGACAAATTGGAAAAAAACTACATGCTTAAAACAGCAATTATGAATATACATTTACTGCCTTCTCTTTGTGCCCCATTATATACTCATTTCTTGTAACATTACCCCTGTATAAGTGTTCTGCGTACCAATCTGTACCATCAATTTCCAAGGTTACAAGGTTGTAAGTTTAATAACAAATTACTCTTCACTTGTAGACAAAAGTCTTTTTTTTTTTTCTAAAACTGTTCGGTGACCATGAAGATGGACCATCTACAGTCAGAGCACAATAACTGTTCTGCATATCTCTACAGCCTCCTTTACTCCCATTATTCACCAACGTACTCTGACATAAAAGCCTTGAGAAAGGTTTCATTTATTTCTCTCAGCCTTGAAGAATCAACAGTGTTGGGGGGAAAAAAAACAAACTACCAACAAAAACTGTACAAAGCGGAAAAACTTAAGCAATTTGGCTCAAGTCCATCCTTGGGTGGAAATGTATTCGATTTTTAGCAAAACACACATGATCTAACAAAATACATGAACACAACAAATGAGAAGATTGACAGAAAGTAGATTATATTGTTTTTAAGTGTGCCAAGTTAACAATTTACTGTATTGAACAGTCTTATAAAGGAGGCCACTGGGTCAGAACAAGCAATTAAAATGTCACAAATGTATGCTCTGACTCAGACAAAACAGTATTAGTTACATGTGATCTCAGTTTATTCACCAGCCTTCATTGTTCTGCATGCCAACAGGAAATGAGTTCTGTGAAAATGTCCAACTATTGGAAATGATGATGGAAAACTACAACATGGACAATAACAATTATTGTCCAAAAAAATTTCCAAGCCACTCAGACCTGCCAGCTTATGGGCTATCTGTAAATACATTATGATGCAAATAAGCAACCACAGCAAAATCAACATCACAATGAGACTTGAGTTACAGTCTCCATTCAACTAGGAAAAAAAACTCTTCAATACAAAAGTTCCTAGATTAATGAAATCGGTAGGCCTAAAATAGTATCTGACTTTAACTTCTTCAGATATTTGCCATTCACCAAAAAATAAAAAATAAATTAAAAAATAATAATGCTGACAAAGTTTGGGGTGTGATTTTTTTTTTTTTTTGTCAAGAAAAATAGAAATGCAGGTCACCTGTTAAAAACCAAAATGTAAAATCTCATGTCAAACTAAAAATAAAGAATTTCTTTCTTTTTTTTTTTTTTTTTTGTGCAAAAGATCAATACTGTGGAAGGTTGCCAAGATTTATTAACAGGCATTCTTTCAGATTCACCCATTTCTTAATAGTTTACTATCCAAGACTGCTGCCACCTAGGTATTTAAATCATTTAGACCTTTTTGCACCTTTTTAAGCACCAAGTAAAAAATATTCAGGTTTCCCATTCCCACTGAATGCACAGAGTAATAGATCTGCAGTGCATTGCTGTCTTGTGTTCATTTGTTCTTGTGTTCATTTGTGCACTAAAAGTTTAAGACGGTGTCAATTTGAATAAAGATGCACCAAGTCAATGGCCCTCTATACCTCTGTCCTGACAGCAATGATGAAAATAAAGGTTTATGGTCCTGCATTAAGTGGTTTTTCTAGTGGTTCAAGGACGTTTATAGAAAATCTTCAATGGAAATACCTATTTCAAGTCTACAAGTCATCTAAAAGTGTGGAATCTATTGCTGCTCTGTAAAATTATGCACAATGCCCTCAAAGAAATCCCTCAGATGTGTCCAGCGCCTGTATAAGGGCCTTGAGCCTTGCAACAATTTGTTACAAAAGTTTTTGTATTTTTCAAGTAAAAATATTATCTGCTTGTGTGGTAGTTGTTATAAAGATTAATCTGCCTACATTAAAGAGGTTCTGGACATCCACTGCCATTGTTCTTGGAAGGACTTATCACAGGAGAGCTTTGTCCTGTACCAAGCATGTTAATAGAAACAACATTTCCCAGTTGGGCTTTATTGATATTATGAAAACTTCCTTAAGTTTTGGGCTAAAACCAAAAGGAAAAATGGCAACTGAAAGGATACTTTCTTTTATAACGGCATAAGTTTTTTTCTAAAAAATAACAGTTTTTTTTTAAATTTCAGGAAATTAATTTCTAAAAACAGTGATTTTTAGAGAGGAAACACGGAAAACCTGCAATCATGGCAGAATGTATAAATGCAGAAAAGAAAAGGAAGTATAAATATTGTACTTGAGAACAGAATGAAAGATACCATTCACAAGTGTATATGCTTCCGCTGAACTTATTTATATTCTGTAACATAATCATGTAATAATCTTACAAAGGAGAAGGACACAGGAACTTCTCTTCATTACGCTGAACTGACAGAGCCATACCTCAAATTATGTAAATATCCATGTCTTCAACACCTACTAATGACATCCTTCACATGCCAGGAAAAACACCTGACTGTTTCAGATGACCAAGAGAGACACGCTGAGCCGTCATCAGTGCAGCAGGAGAAAGTGCTTCTGTTGAAAGCTGCACTGTGACACAGCAAATCCTCCAGCTTGTTAACGGTCCTAATCCCAGAAAGAAAAAAACTCTTAAATGCTGTACTTGTATGGACATATGTCATGTTGTTAGTTTGAAGGATGTCTTTATAACCTTAGCAGCAACTTCAGGACTGCAAGAAAAATAGCTATCTTGCCTGCTGTGTTTGGTCAACAAAAAAAAAAAAAAAAACAATTATACTTATTAATAATAAGAATCTTGGCTGTACAATTTAAAAACAGCACAATATATGTATGAATTGCAAGTTATTTACTTTTAAGGACGTGCAAAGTCATGTTAATTTTTTTTCTGCTTCAACATTTTTGAGAAGGTTTGAAGTGTCCACACCTATGACCACCTATGACCTATGACCACCATTCAATTCACATGTTCTGGTCACCACAACACAGCTACCACAGTGATCCTACAAAGGTGCAATGTTCCCTGCCCAGCGCATGCTTTTATAAAGCATTGCATTAGCCATCCTCATGGCTCTATTACACCTTTACACAATGCCACACAACACACAACACTCATTTTGCCTCCATTATAGCCCTCTTACTACCTCCCAAGGCAATACACCTGTAATGTGAATGGGATTTTAGTCTTTCTGCCATTCCAGCAAGGTAATGGGACTTGTTTAAAAAAAAAAAAAACTGTCCTCTCTGAAGTGTCCCCCCCAAAAAAGGTGTCCTTAAAAAATATATACGTACATGTGCTTTACTGCTGGCCCACAAAAACAAACTGTATCCTCCTGGCTGTGATAAGCCAACTTTCCTGCAGAACCAATAGCACATTTTAGGGCATTTTATAGCTCCTACACACTGCACAATTTCTACAGTTGAAAAATATAACTGCACCTACTGCTGCAACTAATCTTGGCTATGAGGTCAACAATGGTCCGTACAGACGGTATGAGGATGAGAACCTGCACCCAATATGCAAATATAGAAAATGAACCACACATTAGTATTATCTTGTATGATTGCCAAAAACAGTTTTTCTTTCTTGTTGTTGTTTCTTGTTTGTTTATTTATGTATTTATTTTTAAAGGAGCAGTGAAGGAGGAGAATGTGGTGCTAGTCAGGGTTCGGTAGAAGAAACAAGCCACACTAATTATCTTTCTGACATGCATTTTAATTGGATAGTCAGTAGGCAATCATATGATTTCTGATGTTGTCACTGTTAGAACATTATCCCAGGCAAAATTGGGGTTGCAGGACCTTCAAAAGAGCCACTGCCCACCCACTCAAAATGTACAACACAGTATTTTCAACAGGCTACAGTTTTCTTCCCTGTCAATGCTCAGTTTCTGGCTTTCTTTGAGGAATTTCTCTAATTTCTGAAAAGCAAACTCTGTTTCCTGCTAAGATGCTCTTCTCTTTCACTTTGAGTTGATAAACTTGTGCTTTCTCTTGTGGTGGGGGTCCTTAAAAGCTTAATGAAGCAGTTTGTGTTATTATTCACAATATTTACCTTGTGTAATGAGGATGTTGCAGTTTTCCTGCTGGGAGTTTACACCTTAAATAATGCCATACTGTCACCATGATGCTAAATGTAAATCACTAGCTCTGTCCAGTTCACGTGCCTCTGCGTCTTCACCTGGCAACTCACAAAAGGAAGTTGCAAAGCAGCATTGTATAACTTCCAGTGCTGGCTTGCAGAACAACAAAGGAGAATTGAGATTCTAAAAATAATGTTCTTTACAAAAGCAAAACCCTAAGTAAGAAGTATTAGTAGAACCAACAGGATTAAAAACCCACTTGATCATTGCTGTGAAGTTGTAAACATCCACTCTTAAATTGACCAATGAAGCTTTTGCTTTTGTGGATGTGCACTGCCCTGAGAATATGACCACACAAAGAAATTCTGAACACTATGATGTAATAGAGACGTAATAGCAAATGTTTTTTTTTTTTAAATACCCAAAAAGAAGCCTTTTCCAGCACCCTGGGGAAACCACAACAAACATTTACTCTTTTCATGAAACCCTCTGATGACAAGTCATCATAATAACGACATAGAGAGTGGGAAAACACACAAAGTTGAAATATGGCCACTTTAAACTGGAGATCTGACTACATTTTTACTGAAAACACACAAGATTCACTGTTTTGTTATGTGATCAAGTTTTGTGTATGAAAAAGTACTCTGAGATCCAACAGTTTATTCAGTAACTCCCATACACAACATTTGCCACAACCACTTTTAAATATTCCTTGTGTGGTTTACTCAGACTTGATGCTAACCAGCACCAGGACTGAACAAATATTCAATACAAATATCTATAGGTTTATATGGAGACATGACTGTACTATCTTGCAGAAAATCCTTCACCCCATTAGCTTGTGTATATTAACTGTGTACAGAAACCACGTTAGCAGCCTCTTTATTTTCCTTCCTACTAAGAGCTTATCAGGGACTGGTACATTGTGTCATTGAGTTTAGATTCACAAGGCTCGCGCGTGTGTGTGTGCGTGCGTTCACCCCTCCCCCACTAGCCCACGGCTGTGGAGCAACCAGGAACACAGCATTCTAGTAAACTCTCAATCAAACTGACACCGAGGTGACAGAACGAACCCCAAAACCAAACACAAAACTTTACCAGACTTTAAAATCTACAAAAATAAAACACACGTTAAATGAAAACATTCAGTTAAACTGTGCTACAAAACACAACAATACCAACTTACTCAAACTCTAATTTAAATGTTGTCATTTCAGTGCTTTTTGTTGTGTTTTGTTTTTTAAACACAAAAAAAAACTTGATTGTACATTTGCTAAATATAAAGTACATCTACTGTCATAGCAGCTCAATTATACAAGTAGAAATGAATAGTGTGATAAGTAACTAAAGATATAAAAGTTTCGGGTGAAATGTTAATGACATGGACTTGTTTTGTGCATCAACTCCATAAACAGTGTGAAGATGTGAGGTTACAGATGACAAAAGTGCTTTTCGTGTTGCAGGAAGGACGGTCGCGCGCACGAACACAAAACGCAAGACAACTGGCACACGAACACGTGCGCAGAAGGCGCGCGCCCACTCGCGCGCCGAGCCTGCCCATCCCCCACTCCCGAGACAAAATATAAAAATAAACCTTCAAAACCGCGCAATAACGCGACCAAACCTTCAGTACACAGTAATACATGGCCACTCTGCACGCGAGCACAATTTATAACGGCAATAATAAAGTATAAAGACAAAAATACTCACCAAAAGGTCTAAATCACACAAGGGGGGTGCCTTCTCTGTGCTCCAAATATGGAATCTCCTCCTCCACTACCGTTGTTTTCTAGCTCTGATTAAACCCCGACAAAAGCGTTATAACGGCCTTTAGACCCCGCCAAGCGGTGCTTGGGGTCCCCAATGACCGATATGTTTTTGATATGCGGATATATATAGTAATAAATCCCCTTAAAATGAGCTGGATGTACAGTTGGGTCTAGAATGTAGGTTTGCTCGCTAGTAGAGAAAAGAGCCAAACGCTTCAGTAGCAGCCAACGGCTTCAGACTGAAACACACAGCAGCTGACCTGGCAGGCGAAAATGAGCAAGGCCTGAGCTCGTCTCTGCAGGAAACACACTACAGTCACATAAACATCAAAACGGGTGTCGCAGTAGGAAAAACATGATGGAGTCGAGCTGTGGGGCGGTGGGGGGTGGGGCACAAACTCCACAAAACACCTTTAAAAAAAACACTACAGATATCACATACATACATACATATATATATATATATATATATATATATATATACATACATATATATATATATATACTATAACATTGCTACTTCTACCTTCCGAGTTTATGCCAACAAGGAACAATTACATTTCTTTGACTGACCACCGGGGGCTTACTCCAAAAGTGAGTCAATTCTGCAGTAAAAATAAATATATTTACAGCACTGCTATTGCACAGGAAGTGCTTTTTCTTCTCCCCCTTTTTTTTTTTTTTTTTTTTTTTTTGACCACCTCAGGTAAAATTTTGTAAATCCCTTATGTATTATTAAGGGTATAGACTTTTGATTGGTAGCCAGTTTAGGTAATGACAACTTATGATCACTTTTACTACTTAGCACTTAACTCTGTTTTGTCTTCTGTGTTGTGAATAAAGATATAACAGAAAACAGTCAAACATATTTTAAGGAGAGGAGATTTTGTTGTGCTGTTGAGTTTTTGGATATACAGTATCCAAGGAAGACTGCTAAGCTACACACTGTAAATTTTTACAGGAACAGATAACCGTTGGGGTGCTTTTTCAGACATCAGATTGGGCATTTATTCACATGCTACATATTGCATGATATACTGCAAAATTAGTACAATGAGTAGTAGTATATAGTTTGGAAAAAAGCCTGAAAGAATCAGTTCCTCAGGACATTGCTGGATTGTGCAATTATTCTGCTGCATTGGCCAAGCTGAAACACTACAACTGGAATGTAAAAGGCAGGGTAAAGGTTTCCTAGATGGTGCCATGTCTGATGATATTTGAAACAAGACATCAACAAAATAAGTAGAACTAGTTTCTTCATCCCCATCCTACAGTACTCCCAGAGAAAGCATGTCTTATCATGAACTTTCCCAAGCCCCCTGCAACTCTTCACATGCATGGGCTTTAACACCCCCTCCCCCACCCCTCAGCAGAGAGTGGCTAGAGAACTGTTTGATATGGTTTTAGGGGAAGGCCCACCCTGTTTGTTTGCAATTTACAGAGCGCCATATTAGGGCTGGATGTTTTTATGGTGTATTCACGAGATGTGCATGATAGTGGAGGTTGAGGAGATAGTCACCGAAGGTGATGAAAAGTGTCCTGTGTAGAATCCCTTACCCTGCCTTTAATAAGGAGGGACTGTTTAAATATGTACACAAACACACACACACACACACCAAAATTTATTACAATCTTCTACCAAGGCTCCCAAGAATATTATCCCCTTCAACATAAAAAGTCCTCACTGGCCATCATCTGGTCTGATCTCTGAGCAGGAATTTGATACAAACTTAACATTAAATGTGTAATTTTAGTTTGATTATAATCAGCTAATTAAGGATCGTGTTCTGTGATAAGCTGTCAATCTTTTGTTTTTTTCAGCTCATTTCTGGTGCTCCTCAGGTATCCATCTGCATCAATGTTGACCACAAAGTACTTCACTTTGTCAAACATGCACTATGTCAGTAAGGTACTGTATAAGTTAAAATCAAAGCATTTACAAAAAGCAGGAGCAGATGCACAGATGTATATTCTAAAGGTGTAAACACAGAAAATAGAAAGCTAGTCTTGTATGCTCTGGCTCAAAGCACCCACTCCTCAACACAAACACAGACAAACACACAAGCTGATAAGAACAAAGACATGCACAGACAAGAAGCCCTTGGGTGTTTGAGAGTGTAAGCTGCGGTGTGACTGTAGCAGCAGAGTGGAGGATGGGTAATAACTTTTATTGATGATGGGAGCAACAAGCAGGATCTCCAAGCCAGAACACCAAGCAGGAAGCCACTAGTGATCCACTGGTGAAAAAAACAGCACAACTCACCAACATCAAAACATAACCACAATGGTGAAGTGTGGCTGAGGGAGGATGGTGGTTTGACCATGCATCATAGCAAGCCCTAGAACCTGTGTGTGTGTGTGTGTGTGTGTGTGTGTGTGTGTGTGTGTGTGTGTGTGTGTGTGTGTGTGTGTGTGCATGTGTGTGCAGGGGGGCACAGACACATTACTGCATTACTCTTTATATCACTTCCCAAAACATGAAATAAAATCAGGAGTCACACATTTTCTTCTTAATATTCAGAGGCGCATGTGCGCCTGTGAAAGCAGAGCTGAAACCCTGTTCACATAGGATCAACAGGATTCGTTCATATCCAAAAATGTCATCAATTCTATCTTTGTAAGGTCACCAATTTGTGGGGTTGAAAATCAAACCCACAAATGAAGTCTGGAAATTCACTAGAAAAAAACTTGGGAGCACTGATTTCATGTAATAGTCCAAATTTATGAGACAAATTAAGTGACTGTGACTTCATTAACCCAAAAATATGAAGAAAGGAAAAAAAAAAGAAATTTGGACTTTATAAACTTAAATTGTGCAAAAAAAAAAAAGCTGTAAAATTCATACTTCATAGACTCTTGAATTTGTGAAAAAAAAGTTTGTCATCTAATAAGTCAAAGAAATCAGTCCTATTGCTTCACTGCTCATTCACACATCACCCACAACCATCAAGTATCTCTTCAAAGTCCAGATTTTAATGAGAGTCTTGTGATTGGGGTCAAAACAAGAACATTTCCCTGTTGCTAAATCCAACTCCAACATGCAACTCAATAAGGTCATAGTCATTGTGCCCCAGATGTGCACCATCTGTGTTGTGATACCAAAGGCGTTAGTAGAGTCAGATTTTGAATTCTCAAAGACTTGTAAGTTTAATCTCAGAAAATTTGAGATTTATCTCTAAATATTACTCTCCAGCTCCACAGTTTATATTTTTGTCTCTTTCTCAAACAACCCTGATATGCTTTTGAACATTCTTCCTTTGGCCACTTTTTCCAGCTGCTGGACATCCAAGAATAAAAATAGATGATCTTTAAAAACCCATTCCAGCAATATACACTCCACATTGCCATCAAAGGACAAGAATTATTTCATCCCACCTCTGGCATATTTAGTGGTCTAACAATGACAAGGTCTCAACAAAGCATGGCTCCATAATATGTCTTCTTAAGGCCTTACAGTAATGGTTGTGCTCAGGTTACTGGGCTATAATTTACTTTCCACGGTGGAGATTGGAATAGCAGGCCTGGCCGTTTGTCTCTATCTCGGCTGTATTAAATAATTTAATCGCTTAATGACAGATACTGCCTGTGTGTGTGTTTAAACTAAGAAGAGAGACCAGCACAGCATGTTCTGCTTCATCAGGCTGCTGATATAAAGTGGAGCTGGTTGGTTGGTCCATTCAGCTCACCTAGTTATACATTAACATTTATTATGAAGGAATTCAACTCAGACAGTTAAAGACTCTCTTGAGTGGAAAGAAAATGAAAATACAGATCTGAGACAGAGGAAGAGAAAACGCCAGTGTGTGCATGAGTATGAGGTGAGCATCAGATTTGTCTTATTGAACTGAAAGTTTATCTTCCACTGGCATTTATTTCTTTTCAACTGGGAGTGCCTATTTAAAAGGAGAATATTATCATTTGTTTTTTAAAAGCTGACACACTTTCCAGAGATGTTTAGGAGATGTCTGTGAGCTGTTTGAGTCAAAATGCCGCAGAGATACAGCAGAGCAGCTCCTTTTCAAACAAATCTTCACATCTCTGGTCAAAGCAGATGGTTTTAGGGGTGGAGGCCCCCCCTCCCCCTCCACACACACACATACACACACACACACACACTGTGTGTGTGCTACCCACATTTGAGCTTCAGCAAATGGATTAGCAGAAAAAATAGTGGGAGAGTGAATTATCCTACTCTGATTTGGGTCTGTGATTTTAAAGTCCTAACCTGAATAGCTCATCAAACAATATAATTCCAGACTCAGACTGTCCAAAATTAAGTGACATGGTTTTAAGGTTTTGATTAGGAAGTCCCTATGTGCTTTATAGCATAGAAAAACTTCCTTTTTCTCAATTTGTTATATTCCTTTTCACAAAATTATAAATGTGAATGTCTGTAAAAATTTTACTTTCAGTGAGAGAGGGAAATCATAAAATATGGTGATATTCTTGTCGGCTGTGGCTGCAAGGGTTCACGACAAAAACACGATTCCATAAAAACACAATTGTATACAATGATCCAACACTGACCAGCATGGAAACTCAGACATACGCTCATCAAAGCCTCCTGTCACTGCAGCTCCTGATGCACTGGCAGAAACCTCAAGTTAAATAAGCAGATCTACAGTGTTGCCTGTCCTTTTTACCTTAACTGATGCTGGTGACATGTTGAGCTGGTCTCACCAATAACTCACCTCTGAGGGTACACTCAATCATGTGTCAGGGTTAATGTAAATAGAAATGACAAAGGGCAGCGGGTTGTGGGAGGGATTTGTTGATGACAAGACAAGGATGTCCATGAGCTCCTAATCCTCAGAGCTGCGGACGTCATAAATCAACAAATTACAGAGCAGTTATCTGCAACTGGCTACTAAAATGACAGACCACAGCTTTTGATTAAACTCAGGTCTTTAACAAAAAGAATTCCAAATAAATTATTTGTGTTCAATTATTTGTGTTATTTGTGTTCAAGGAGACCGCTGGTCATATTTGTGCAACACAATTTGGGCAAAGTCACTACACAAGTCTCATTGTTATTCAGCATGAATTCTCCACCAGCTCCATCTCTTCCATCAGCCAGCTCATCTGATGTTGGTGAAACCAGAGAGGCCAACCAGACAGACAGTGGGCCATCGTGTTATGTAGTACCACTTGATAATGCCTTCCCAGTCATTTTCCCTCCCCTTAACTCAGCTTCAGGCACTGGGGAGACAATAACACGTCTTACATTTACACACCAGGGATAATAATAGGATCTAATCTAAAAATGCCTTATGTATGAAACAGAAGATGGGATTCATAGACTGAGAGAACTCTGCTCATCAGACCAAGTGTCGGGAATTTCAGCATACAGACCTCTGATCACCAGAGCAAAGCCATCATCAAAACTGGTGAGAGTTTGGCCAGAGGGAGTCATGACAGCACTGACGGGTCTGTGTTGAGTGAGGCAGCTACTAGGGATTAGAGGATAGACACTGATCAATATGCAGAGGCTGTGTCTAGCCACATAAATAAATGTATGGGTGATGTCTGCACCACCAAAACCAGAACAAAGCAGCCAGTTTGGCCAAAAGGCCCCATGGTCAGAAAATACAGAACTACTTTCAGGAACACAAGAACACCAGGAACAGTAGCAATGAGTTAAAGCTGTCACAGATTACAAAACATAATAATAGTCTTTATTTGCCAGTATATATCTCACAAAACTCAAAGAAACTAATTTTCTGCTTTTAACCCATCACTAATTACACTATGAGCAGTGACTGTTGTTTTTCCAGCAGTTGGAGGCTTAGGGCCTTGCTCAGCACCCATGTCTGTTACCAACAGATGGGATTGAACCTGGGTCCTCCATCCTCAAACTCACTTCTGTAGCCACTAGGCTACCATTTCCTACAGAGCCTCACTCCCAGTGTTCTTGAAACAAACTCAGAAATTATTTTGGATGGTTTGACACACTGACTGACACACCAAGAGCGAAGGCCACCCCTCATGCTGATGAGTAGGCGTTGTGTCTGGACCCAGCTTACATCCTCCAGACTGAGGAGAATCAATCCACGGAAAGCTGCAGGTCCAGACCAGATACCAGGCCGGATGCTCAAAGAACATGAGGAACAATTGACACATGTCCTCATGGATATATATATATCCAATTTGCTTAGCCCCCTAACTGGTCCACAGAGGATGCCATATCCACTACACTTCACATCACCCTGGAACATCTGGAGAACAAGAATGCTCTGGTCTGGATGCTGTTTGTCGACTTCAGCTTTGTCTTTAACACCTTCATCCCTCAGCATCTGGTTAGCAAACATGGTCCACTGGGACTGAGCACTTCCCTGTAGAACTGGATACTGGACTTTTTAACAGACAGGCCTCAGTAACTACGGGGAGGGAACAACAAGTCTGATATCATCTCACTGAGCACAGGTTCCCCACATGGGTGGGTTCTGAGTCCCCTCCTCTTCACTCTGATGACCCACGACTGTTGTACAAGGTTCAGCAAAAATCACATCATCAAATATGTGGATGATAGAGAATCAATAGAGGTAGGCCTCATTCCAGAGGATGGGGACAATGAAAGAGATCTGGTTTGATCTGAAAAGTAAAAAAAAAAAAATCTTCCTACATAGCAACTTTACACTGTTGCTCCCAAATTTAAGACATGTTTACACTCTCTAAAGTGGGACTCGGTTCTGTTTGTCTTCTGTACCACCGTTTTGAAGTCCATCTGTTAGCTAGTATTTGAAATGTGAGTGAGATGAGCTCTTCGTTTAAAATGTTTATTAATACAATAAAAATTGTGCAGAATCACACGGGCAAAAAGCTGTTGCTTCCAACATCTCTGGCTTCAATCAGACTACTAACTCTTTTCAGCAACATCATGGTGACACAGCATTATTTAATTAGAAGCCCAAACTCAAACTTGGTTTAAACTTAACATTACTAAATCATGCATTTTATCAAAACTTGCTTTCAGAACCAAAATAAAGGATCAATCTTTAATGCTATCATTTTTACTTTCAACTAAATTATCAAATATAAAATAATGAATTTGGCTCCAACATTCCCATTTATTTTAATTTATTGTCCATTATTTCTTCAGATATTTTTGTAGATAATTGTGCTTTCAAAGTTTGATGTTTTTTTTCTGAAATGCCCAACACACACTACTGTACACTACACATTACACACTACACACTAGAGTTCTACTGTACTTCATGTTGTCTTTGACATGCACGGTCACAGAAAACAATTAAAGGCAGATTAAGGGATTTCTGGATGATACCCTGTCTGTTTACATAAGAAGCAAAACACAGATACCATACAAAAAAAAAAAAGAAAAAAAAAAAAAGAAAAACACAGAGTTAAGCCCGAGGTGTTTACTCAACAAGCAGGAAGAAACTTAGATTTTTTTTTTATTGGTGTTTAGTCAGTAACCAGACTTTTTGCTGACGGTGGACCACTAGGTGCGTTTCCATTACCTCTAGATTTGCTTAAAATCAAATACTGAAAAAGAAATCCTGCAATGAAAATGGCACTAATTAAAAAAAACAAACAAACAAACTACCATATAACGAATCAACCTTTTTATGCTTTCAGGAGGTGTTTTTTAAGTGTGCTGATAATCCACTTTATCTCAAAAGGATAATGGGAAAGCTTTTTTGCACATTTCTACTGTCTGGCAGCACTGGATGTGACATAACTGATCGATCTAATGTCATCAACATCTAGTATGCAGCTGTTTTTGTTGTTGTGCTATAACACTACTTACTCATTATGCATTACATAAAGGCTTTGCCTCTGAATAGTCATTTGAAGGATCACCTGCTGCTTTCATCATCTGACTATTTTCTGTGCTGTGGTCAAAAACTAAATAATTTCTCAAAAACTAAATAAGTTTTTGTCCATCTTCTTCAATTTTGAAATAGTATTTTTTGTTGTTTTGAAGAAAAGTCTCACAGGACGAGATACATGGAGAGCTTTGAGAAGTAGGCTAAGGTTCTTCGACAAAGACCTTTCAACGGAAACACCGGCCCCTCTGTAGGTCTGCTGAGAAAAAGAAATTTGGACTTTATAAACTTAAATTGTGCAAAAAAAGCTGTAAAATTCATACTTCATAGACTCTTGAATTTGTGAAAAAAAAAGTTTGTCATCTAATAAGTCAAAGAAATCAGTCCCATTGCTTCGCTGCTCATTCTGCTGAGAAAAAAAAAAACATTGAGGCTTATTTACTTGGTCACTACATTTTCTTCATGGCACAAACTGTTGTGCTGCTGTACATCCAGATGTGCATCCTGCCGTGCTCCTCTCTCCCAGACAGCTTCAGTTCACCTCACACTTTGAATCAGACATTCTCAGTGTGCGTTTCACGCTGCGCCAAACGCTGATACGATGGAGAGCAGCTGATGTGCCTTTGTTGCAACAATGGTGTTCACAATGCATGAAGATGTAGAGACCCAGAAAGATTGTTTTTCCTGCTCACTCCAGCTTGGAACTTGATTGAAACAGCATTCCTTGATATTGTGGATATTTTTTCCAGTTTCCACACTGACAATTTGTCAAAACAATAACATTTTACTGGGGCACAGATGATCAATGCTTGGGAAAATAGGGTCTGCCTCTAACGCCTCTAGGCTAAAATGAGTAACATAATTTGGCCTGTGCTTGCTTTAATAATGTCCCATTTTACAGTAAGGTAAGGTGTGCTCTTCCCTGTTTATATTTAGACAGGGGTATAAATATAGCAACGTAGCGATAAACAAGAACTAGTAAACAGAATGATCTTGCAAACAAGGTCATTTTACATAAGATTTCCCGCTCTAGTCTTACTACCCATTATGTTCATCTATCCGCTTCACTGCTAAGATGGATTCATCCGTGCACAAGGAGAGAGAGATGGGGGAGGGTTGAGAGAGCTTATTGTAAACTGTAAGAGGTGTGCAGCAACTGGGACAGATTATGTCTGCGGAAACAGGACTGCAGGATCCCACCCATCCCCCACACCATATAGAGTCACACACACACACACACACACACACACACACACACACACACACACACACACACACACTACAACTCATTTGCGCTTGCCTGGTCACCTCACTGCAATAGATAGATTGTTCCCCTCCCCCCATCCTCTGCTCAGTCATTCAGACCTGGGAGAGTCAATAACAAGCTGACATCATCATCGGTTTTGGAGGATACAGTGGTGCCTTTATTCTAGCAGCCATATGAAAGAGAGCGAGAGAGAGCAGCATCTTCTGTAACACTGATGAGGCCAGAGGCTGAACAGCTGAATGCAGGTCAGGAGGTGGAGAAGGTGGACAGACATAGAGGGATGGATGTGATGTGGGGGAAGGGAGGAGCTGCAGGGAGGCTTTCTACAGTCTGTAGACACTTTTATACAGAAACCAAGGTGTAAAGGCATGCTGGAGATTCCCCTTTTATTCTGCCTCCATTCTGTGGCCATGCATACACAATCAGTGCATTTATGTGACATTTGAAAATTTAAAAAAAGTTTTATTTCATTAGCCCAACTGAGTCATTTTAAAATGCATGTCTTAGTCCATCTGAAACTGAATATAATGGCTCATAGTCAGACTTACACACCCAGATATTGTGACTAAAGTCAAGCTAATTCTTGCACATATTTAAGCTGACTAAAACTGGCCTACATATGTGATCAGACAAAAAAAATACAAAATATATGGAATTGTGAGTCTGTCCAGTTCACCATTGGCCTCTGTTCCAGTTTGTTGTCGCCAGATAAACCAAAGATCTATTGGTCGTTTTGATGTATGGTGCAATGGGTCAGCCTGAAAAAGTTAATACTAATAAGTTGAACGCACAAGTACTAGAACCACTTATCATGGCAGAGTCTGACATATTCATATGTGGACAAAGAAAGGATAGCATACTTAAGCTATAGCTGTCGCTCAACTAAATTGTTCGTCAAGATGTACTAAATGATCCTACGAAGGTGCAAAAGACCTCTCAAGCATATGCTTTCACTAAACATTGGAGTATTGTCCAATCCGAAGACCTGTCCAGCAATAAGTCCTCAATGTCTGGTCACTTTTTATTCAACTGAAGTGGAATAACTGTTAACAAGACGTTTCTACCTGGTTTCACCAGTGGGATCCAGGCTGCAGTGCAGGCCTCCGTTTCATTGATCCTGGCTGTTGCAGAGTTTTTGACTCCTCAGAAATCTGTCACAATAGGAGCTGGCTTTTCACAAGGTGGAGGAACTGGCTCTGCTAAGCACTGCAGCAGTGAGGTCAGGTTCAGTGAGGAGCTAGGCCCCCAAGTGACTACCAAAGTTTGTAGTGGGACCAGTCCAGCTTACTATTGCCTCTCTTTAGCTTGCTTGGTATTTTACTATAACTAAAACGATTTCTCAATATGTCCATAGGCACCAAGCACCAACCATCTAACTCCCGGGTTGAGGCTCATGAGGAACTAAGATTTATTGCAGTTCCTTGACTGACCACTAAAGGCTGGCTACAAAAGCAATTCAATATCCATTGACTCCCATGTTAAATTGTCCACCTTTAGAGCAGAAATAAACATATTTTTACAATACTATCATAAACATTATTCTATTTCAGAAAAGGACGCTGTATTTTTTTCCAAAATTAGACACTTTTTGCAGACAACTGATGGTATATCACAAGTGTGACACTGAGATTTAGAAGCTTATAAATACAGCAGCTGAAGTTGATGTTGGATAATACCTGTTTTACAAATTAAATTAATAAAATTAACAACTTCATTAATGTGCCAAAGTGATGGCATTCAATTGCTCAGCTATCACTTTTCTGTTAATCTTCTCCTCAGCTTCATCCAAACAAGGTAAAGTTCTCACAGTTTCCGGTGAGGACATTGCAAGCATCCTGTACTGTGTCAAACAAAACTTCCTTGGATGAGAGTACTTGATTTAAAAAAAGAATAAAACACCTCTTTATCATTGGTAAAACCAAGGATATCATATGTCAAATGACCTTTGCATATGAGAGTAGCAGTTCAGATTTTTGACCTGTTTTAATATACACATTAGTCATGATCTAGTACAGGAGTAGGCAACCCTGGTCCTAAAGAGCTACAGTCCTGCAGGTTTTTGATGTTGCCTTGTTTCAACACACCTGATTCAAATTAATGGTCATGATCATCACGTCATCAGGGCCTGCACAACTCTGTTAATAACACAGTAATTTGTATTAGGGTGTGATGAAGCAGGGAAACATCTAAAACATCCAGGACAATCTCCTTAGGACCAGGGTTGGTGACCTTTGATCTAATAAGGTCACTGTCACAACATGATGAGGGAAAACACCATCAGTTGCAGTCCACTTAATGGAGATTTGTGCATTTCTGAAAGGCATCCAGTTCTTTAAATACCATGAGAACTTATAATTTTTCCTGACTTTAATGAGTGTGACTAATCAAAATGTCACTCGTGCACACTGAGCACCCTGTAGCTGTTCTGCACTTTTATCAAAGACACCATGACAAGGAGCAGCACTAAATGGAAATGCTACTGGAATCAAAACAATTAAATTCCACTGTACCAGAATAAAATATGCCTGTTTGTTTCAGAAAATCCTGTGGTCATGGAAAATATTTGTAGGAAACTAAGTAAAACTTAAGTTTCCTACAAATTATGGATTAATTTGTGGGAAACAACCAATTGCTACATGTCACATTCAGATCAGACCTGAAAGTGGCCATTATATGCTCATTTTCAGGCATCTCTTTTTAATCTCTAGTGTCTTCCAGTAGCTATGGACCCAACATACTTCCAAAGACCTGTAATTATTGGGGAACAAAAGAAACAACAGAAAATACAGTCAGTTTTCAAGTAACTGTGTCAAATATATCAAAAATCTTTCTTTTTTTAAAAACTGTTACATCACTCTAGTTTCCTGTTTTTCAGTAAAATGAAAGGAAAAGCATTTGCTAACCATAGTAAAACCAAAGCTTTGAATCATTTCTGCATAGCTGCTGCAGGTGGAGTGGCTGCTGCAGGTGGAGCGGCTGCTGAATGATGGGCGACTGCTGCAGTCGGAGCAGCTGGTGCATGCGGAGAGGCTGATGCACACGGGGCAGCTCTTGCAGGCGGAGAAGCTGCTGCATACCGGGTGTCTGCTGCAGGCGGAGCGGCTGCTGTAGGCGGAGCGGCTGCTGTAGGCGGAGCAGCCGATGCATGGTCGTCTACAGACATTTGAGTGGAAGTTTGGGCGAATAAACTTGTGGCAGCTGTGGATTACAAACACAGCTCAGGGTAGCTAATCTGACAGAGAAGCCTTTCACTGTGGCCCCCTACTTTAGAAACATGCAAAGCTTTACACACATACACAGACGCATGCATGCACGCAAACACACACACACACATAGACACACACAAGGCTTTCTGTGTGCAGTCGGGGGAATGCAGCTAACGGCAGGCTGGAATGCTGAGCTGGAGAGTGGAAACTTGACAGGAATGTGGCGGAGGTTGTGTGGGTGTGTGTAGAGTGCAGTGTCTGTGTTTCTGTGAAGTGGGGCAGGGCAGCTGTGGCTGTTGACTGGCTGTGTCTCTGTATTTCTGTCTTTCAAGAAACAGTTCACCCCACTGGGATGGATCTGGTTTTTATAATAGAAATTTGAAGATGTAGCTACACTGAGAGAAAGCAAAGGACTATAAATTATATATATGTCTTCCTCAGAACCAAGCACAGATTTAACTCTTTATTAGATCAGGACTGTCCCAAACAGATGTTTTAAAATGAGATTAATTAGGATTCTGTTCTGTTTAAGTTTGAGAGATCCCTGTTCCTGTATTTTCTGTCTGGAAAATAAATATAGAGGGCCAAACATTGACAAAACAACACAACTATGGTACATGTGACCCATGTCTTCAGTACAGTCCATTAGGTTCCTAATCCATCTTTACTTCACATTTCCATTTACCAGGCCAATCTGCCAATTATCTAACATAAAATACACTTCTAAAGCACTTTATGCATAAACATGGAATTATAATAAATCCGTGCCATTCAAATTTGTTCTTCCCAGGAGGTTTCAATGGTCCATGTGACCATTGAAACCTCCTGGGAGACCCCCGTAACCATTCCCAGTTGTAAATTCTTCCAAGATGCATTGGGGTATTTAGTTTTTCATTGTTAAAGATGGACGTAGACACTTACTGCAGTCATTATCTTATTCCCTGCTTATCTCGTAAAAGGGATAAGAGAGTGATATATACCAACACAAAACGTGTTATCATTACTGTTTAGTTGGCAATTTCATCATCTGTTCTTCTGGAATTTTTTTTACTGCACCTTACTTGTGCCTTGTGCTGCTACATATCCTACAGACAATGTTTGCTCAGTAATACATTCATAAACAATCAGCTGCAGTTAAAGCCTGGACTACAAGGGGAAAATACCAATCAATCAATCAATCAATCAATCAATCAATCAATCAATCAATCAATCAATCAATCAATCAATCAATCAATCAATC
>JAOWBL010023670.1:3227-26662 GCA_028564865.1 Zenarchopterus dispar
TGCAAAAATGCATTATCTACTTTTCACCATATGTCTGCGTATAATAAGAAAATGAATGAATGAACAAAGTGGACGCTCTACATTTTGTCACTTCCCCCTGGGGACATGAACCATGAGAGAAAGGCATGAAGCTCGATTTCCTGCATCAGCAAATACCACGATAGCACAATGGAGGACGACCGTGGTACCTGCAAACGTCATTTCTGCATATTTCACTCTGTGCTTGACATGAGAGCACATGAGGAAGTTGTTGATAAAAGGAGAGATAAAAAGGGAAGCACTGTGGGATGAAAGTGGGGCTGTTGTCCTCTTAAAGTACAGCCTTGCTCTCTGTAGATCAATCCATCAGACACTCTTCCAACATCAGTTAACAGCACTGACCTAGTTTTAAAAAGGAAAATCATTCAGGAGGATAAATTCAGTCCTAACTGTTCAGCATTTTTCATTTTGCAATGGCAGGCAAACGCAGCTAACGGTCTTCATTGATTTCCCTCGAGGGGTTTGCACAAGACAAAGTGGTTACATAGTTTGAATAAAAACTGCACAAGAGGTTACATCGGAGAGACTGATTCTGCACCAGAACTGGGTTGCCACCAAAGCACCGTGTCATCCAAGCAGCTCTGCTAACTGAACACAAATGACATAAAGAGTCAAGTATCGGAGTCACACAAAATGAGCGCTGCCATTGTTTGAGTTGTGAAGGACTCTGATTGCTGAGTGCAACATTTCAGTTTAAGTTGTTTGGAGAGTCAACATGCTTTTGTAAATGGTGCTTGATTTCGGCAGAGAATGCTGACAAACAAAAAGACTAACAACAAGCAAGTGAAATGAGTCACCGAAGACTCAGCTGGACGTTCAGGCTTCGTGGCCTTCGGGCTTTTAAGCTGCTCACGTTTTTGTCTCCTGGGCTTTTTGAGACAACAAGGAGCCGCTGCAATGAACACACTATCACAGTCTGTATGCCTCAGAGCATGAAAGATGCACAACTGTTGTTTTTTTTATGAGCTATCATAGTCTTGGTGCAGGTCTGCATGCACAAGAAAAGAAAGCTATGAGCAAAGGAGTAAACAGCTAACTGATCAAATGATTCACTAATTAATTAAACCACAGAACTGTATGTGCTTGAATAAATATGGGAGCCATTAATATTTATGTTGTAAGCAGTCCAGAAATTCTTCAACTGAGCAATAAAGTGTGGAGTCCAGTTCTTCAGTTCTTTATGAAGTTTTCACAATCAGAAAACTTTCACTTTGAAATTGTGCAAACTAACATTGACATGCATCCAAAGCAAGATCCAAACACCTACTCATTCCTCACCTTTTCATTAAGGATCTGTGGGTTCACCGCAGCCTCAAAGGCAAAGCCTTTGTTAAATGGCAGGCTAAACTTCAAAAGGGAGACAATCAATGTGCACTGAAGCCTTGTTTTTCAGCCAGAGCAAACCACTGCGGTCCATCCATTTGATCCGGCCGCACAGACTTCCCTGACCTTGCTGCGACCACCGGGATCTGGAGGACACTAATATGGTTTTCACAAATGACCCTTCTCACCCCATCAGCCCCTCAGACGAGCTGACTGAATACCACGGAGGGTGAGGTCTGCAGATCTGAGGCTGAATACTCTGTATGCTAAGCAGCTCTTCTTCGCTCTGGCCAAAGGAAAAGAGAGTTGCAATTTGATTAACATCTTCTGGGCATTTATACGCGGAGCCCATTTTTATTACTATGTGCTTTATCGAGACTTAGGAAGACAAAACCTTTAGCATTCAGCTTTTGAATCTTTTAATATTCTACTATTACTGTTGAACTCAATTAAGCCACGAAACATTGAGATTTCATTACACTGTTGCACTTACAAAAGTGAATGAACACAGAACTATAGAGTGTTTTTTTTAGCTTTCTTTCTTAGCTGCAGGATTTGTTTTGGAGACGTGGATTTTTAACGCTTGCAACAGCAGTTAATGCAAACACAAACAAATATTAAGAGGGGGCTTTTGAAGTGGGAACACAACGGTGGATGTGAGCTGGCCTAAGATGGCCAACCTGATATCACTTTGTGGTACTATCTTTGGTTTCGTTTGCAGGAACAGTGTTCCTCCGACATGTTAGTGTTCCTGTGCCAGAAACACAAGAAAAGCTGTACACAATGCACTGCAAAACAGCCCCTCTAGGAATAAGCCCAATCTTCCCAAATCTAGTCAAAATTGTCTTATTTCGAGCAAAACTATCTTTACCAATGGGGTAAAAAAAAAAATCCTGAAAATAACAAAGTAGTCTTCAAATTTCCTTGAAACAAGGCTTTAAAAAACGAACTTTCTTAGAAATTAGTTTTTGCAGGGTGGGCTGTCTAGGGGTTGCATCCTTGATCTATAAAATCTCAATATGTACCTTCACTGCAGCCGCTCAAATTGTTTTCAATTTCAGAGTTGTAGTAATCATCACAGAATCCAGAGCTACCTTATTTGAGTCAATTCACGGCTTGTGGAGTTTTTCATTTCGGTTATTTTCTTCAGATTTCTGCTGTGCGAGTGACCACAATGAAATGTGTGAATATTTGATCAATATCGAACTTCAAAAAAGGAATCATGTTTTTAAGCCAAACTGGAAGACTGTGGGTCTTAAACCTTATGAATCATTTCTGATTCACACCAATAGAAACAGACTTGGACACCAGGTCTGAAATGTGTAATAAATGCTAAAGTGACGGTGGTGCTACTTTTGAAAAATGATACTGACTGGAGCTTGGTCCAGCTCTCACTGGGTAAGATTCAACCTTCACCTCGACCAGTTCACTAGTCCATCACAACACCGGAAAACTTCAAATACTGTATTTTCAAATCCAAAGTCTTGCAGCTTCTACAACGACAAAGCTACGACTCAGAGCATCCTCATCTGTGGGTTTTGAACCCTGACTGTGTACAATCAACCACCCATTGATTAATTGTACTGTAGCAATTACAACCTCCCGTCACTACAGACACACACACTTCATTATGGCACTTGCAAACTAACGATTCCAACTCAGTCTCACTGCTCTGTGTATGAATGACATCCTAAAATGCATTTATTTGATAGAAAGAAAGTCTAAAAATAAAGAAAATCAAAAACAATCTGAAATAAAGACAATCAGAATCCAGCAAATATGTAATTCTGCTCACTCACTGCAAACAGTATTTCCAGTGCGCGTCAGTGACAACAGCTGTGTCTCCAATGGTGTGATTAAGTCAAGAACAACTGCTGCAGATCTATATTTGTCCGATAAGCCCGTGACAGAGGACACAGATTCTTCTGTCAGGCACCACAACAGCCTGCCAATGAGAGCTGGCGCAGAGGGGGCATCACAGGCCTTTCACCTGCGGGTAACATTTGAAAGATAAGAAGAGCCAAAAAAAGAGAGGAAACCAGGGGGGAATTAAAATGCACAGATGGAAAGAGGGTAAGGACTGGTAACTCTATTTCCGTGCAACTATTTTGCCGGAGTCAGCCATCGGTGTTGCCAAATACTGACCCCTTGCTTAAGAGGCTGAGGTTATGGTATGGCATTAAACTTGTTTTGAAATGTTATGTAAAAGAGAGAAAAAAAATATTTTTTTTCCCCTCTTAGTTTGAACTTCAATATCAAGACTGTGGTGCTAAATCGCTAGTTGATAATGTAATGACAATCAGCAAATATATTCATAAGGAATAATTTTCCATATCCAAATAGTAATTTCTAAAGTGAATTGTGTTTTTATTGTGTGCTACTTTCAGCCAGTAGACATATTAGTACACGTGGCGTGCTGAAACGCACAAGTGACACATCTTGCGCACTTCTTCATTCAGAAATTTTTTTCTGTGTACATTCACATTTCCACCCCTGAGTAAAATTTTAAACCCATTCCTGTCAGCTGCCACCGCAATGCCCATTTGATGCAATCAACTCCACCCTGTTAATCTCCACTTCACATCCGTCCAGAACTTCTCTGTGGTGTAATTCTCACTAGCATTGCAAAAGCATTGCAAATACTCCACTCATCGCTCTACACTTTCAAGATGTGCACCATAATGTTACAAAAATGACTGTGCTGCAATACTGCAAAAATATTCCTGATATTGTTCTTTGAAAGATCAGCTCATGCTTGAATTGGTCTTTTCATTGCTTTATTTATTCATTTAATCTCCAGCCTTATCCTTTAACCTTGGCTGCATATGAAGTTTGATGGGAAAAACCTATATCCTACATCCTCAGTGGACCTTTAAAAGGAGTAAATAGCCATATTTATCATGGCTCCATTTCTCATCCAAGGAAACAGTCCCCAGAGGTCCAGCGTTAAGGACTGTTGTGTCATCTGCTGTTGCAGCTCAATACCCATCTGCAAACTCTTTAACTAGAGTGGGAATGAAAACGCTTGATGCCTGTGTTTGAGTCATCTATTCTGAACCACTGAAGTTACATAAACCTGTCATGTGTCGAAGGGGTGAGAAGGTCAACCTGCAGGTAATCGCTGTGCTTGGTTTCGGCTCAGCTTCAGGGTGTGGATGCGGGGCAAAAGTTCAGGGGAGCATCTCCAAGTGAGCATGATTAATGCAGCCGTTGGGCATCATTAATCAGTCTCACTCTCTTTATCTCCAGTAGTGTGCCGAGGCCCAGGGGTCTGTTTCAGAAAGGAGGCTCAAGAAACTCCAGTTAAAAATACTAACTCAAGTCAACACACCCTTGGACGAGAAACTCAGAGTTTTAGGTTTCAAACTGCAGTTTATTGTGTTGTGGCAGGCAAAGTGGGGTCTTTTGAAATACTGAAAAGTTTGCACTAAAACGTTTGAAGCTCGCCTCCACAGTGACACCTACTGGACATTTACCATAAAACAACATTTTGCTATTGTGTTTCGTAAAACAACTCACAAAAGTGACATAAAACTCTGGACCTCAACACAGTTATACTGGACTACAAGTTTAGATGATCATATTTTGGATAAATCTCCTTCACATACATGTATTTCTATTGAGATAAAGTTTAAAGACGACAAACAAGGATTATAAGGGGAATCATATTTTCTATTATTTTATTCTTCTGTTGTTGACTGTGTTAACATAAGTGAAATTGTGTGTTTTGCTGAGCACTGAGAGGTTTTACAGTCATCGTCCTTTATGTTGACCACTGGAGTTTAAGACAAGGTTGATCTATAAATATGATGTATATTTATAACATTCATTGCTTTCGTAGGCAACATGAAATTTGTGAAAGGATGCAATCAGCAGAAGGCTGTGATGGCATAAAAACATGATGCTTTAAATAACTATTTATTTTGTTGGTTTTAAGTTTAAATTTGAGTTGATAGAGCGTAAAGGCGACTTTCTGCTATCTAGTGGAATGATTCATCTTTGTTAGAGTGAAGCATAATTGAATATTTAATATTTACGACAAATGGAGAAAATCAAACACATCTCACATTTTTCATGTGAAGGCTTTTATTTTAAAGCACATATGCCATCCTGATGTTTAGGCTTCTGTTATTTTCACAAAAAACCTCAAAAACTACGGTAAAAATATTCCCTTGCAAGTAACAATAATTGCAAGGATACAAAAATGGTTTTGTCTATAACTTGGAGGATCAGTCAAACTGAACTACCCTATTGAAATTCTACTTGTCTTTCTAGACCTAACTTAATATATAATTCTGTTCCCAATACTATTCATTTGTCTAAGATGAATAAATCACTACTCTGTCCCTGATAAAAAAGCATCAATACCCTCACCCGCTCAAATCAAAATGAACTTTGCAGCGTTTCTAACATGTTAAAGTATTCTGGGCTTCCAGGTGTGTGTTCAGCTGATGTTTTTTTTTGGATGCAAGTGCACCACCTCCTAAAACCTGTCCAACCTGGAATAAAACATCACATGAAACACTGAAACCACAGTCATGTGACATGGACATTTTGAAGCAGGCTGTGGAGATGTGTTTCCAAATATCTGTGATTCACAAGCTCCATGCATGTCTGAAATGTACCTTTATAGCATCTTGTCCTTAGTTTAGAGTTAATTTAATGTTGAACACTGTGACAGTAAAAACTCATCACCAACGAAACTCCAGTACCACGATTAGAATTAAAGCTTGTATTGCAATCATGCAGCATATTTGAGAAGATCTCCCAGCAGAAAAGTCACACAGCAGCAGCAACGAAGAATTTAAGAGATGGTGTGGGAGAACACGCCGTGAGTGAATGTGCAATTTAAATATTTAAAAACTACTATAATATGGCAGAAGTGGCAAGTGTTGGAATGAAGGTATGTCAAAGATTTACTTTTCACACAGGTGCAGTTCTGCATAAAAACTAAAAAATTGCTCATCACACAGAGGTAGAAGCAGCATGCTATTAGAAAAATCATTAATGATATCAATTTCTGCGTCACATGAGGCACTTGCTCAGAAATACAACTAGGGTACATTAATAGAATGATTAAAAAAAAACAAAGTATTTGATGCAAAGTAAGAGGACATTATCACAAATTTTGTGGTGAGGAGGACCCAAATATAGGATAATAAGGCTGCACGAGATCCAACAAAAGTCCTTTAATGAAATTTTTAAAAAGTTCAACAGGCAGAGACCCAAAAATAATAAGTAAAGACCTCATTTAGAAGTAAAACACAGACTGGGAAGCTACGCAAAGCTGTGAAGAAAAGCAGACAGACCTGCAGGATGGAAGGGAAAGCTGAGACAATACATGGCCAGATGCAGGTGTGGACAACCAGGGATGATTAGGGAAGGGAAGTCAAACTACAACCGAAACACACTGGGAACCAGACTTTCAAAATAAAACCGGTCATAAACACAACAACAAACCAGAAGAACCAAAAAAAGCACAAGACTAGAAAAGAAAAACCTAACAAGAACCCTAGACCATGACAGGCGTAGCCATGGTGGGTGATTTTTATGACCTATGAACATATGAGATTATGTATAGAGACCATTTAACTGGGCAGTAAAACTGCAATGCCCTGACAAAAGTCCTCCAAGTATGTCAAACACCTCATCAAAAAAAGAAAAAAAAAGGATATGCCATTGTTTATGGACATCTAAAAAAAAAAAAAAAAAAGAAAGAAAAAGCGTGCTAAAAGAGCTACTTCCTGATGATGGTAAATCTGCTTCAGCTTTATGAAGAGGAAGAGATAAAGAGCATCTTAGGGTTCATGGAACAAAACCTGACTAAGTTAAGCTCACAGAGTACGTTAGGATGGTAAAGGACTTCAAGATTAAGTTATCTCAGTTTCTGAAACAGGTTTGAGTTAACCCTTCTTCTTGAGTTTAAGTTACATCACTATCTGAAACAAAAAGACTTGACTTTCCCTCATTTCAGGTTCAACAGTGTTTACACAAAACCGGCTTTCTAAAATAGTCCCCTGGACAAGCAAACGGTAGCCACTGACTCAACTCTGAGGTAGATGTTTACAGTATGAGCATCGAGTTAGTGTCATGTTAGTAATGTCTGTGGCACATTAGCTTACACGCTGTCTGTGTGTGTTGTCTGGAAAGAACATCAAGGATTTGCTTTACACTTTTTCATAAAACAAAAGCAATATTCCGAATTAGTGACAAAGGTACCGGTACCAGAGGAAGAGTTTTTAGAGTTTCCATGTTTTCTTTTTATGGGTATAACTATCCAAGTTCTCTCTGTATCCCCGAATCATGTCCTGCGAGATTTCTCTTCAAATCAAAGTAAAAGAAGATCTTGACTTTGAAGAACATGAACAAAAACATCTTTAGCTTCAGGCAAATAATTGTAACTGTCACTAGGGCTGTTTCTAAAATAGTCAGCAAAAAGAAGGCAGCGGCTGATCATTGAAATGATTATTAAAGGCAAAGCTGTTATGTAAAGGGCTACGTAGTGTTATAGCACAACTACATCGTATTGATGAGGCCAAAAACAGCTGGAAACTAGATATTGATGACTTTAGATTGACCGACTATGTCACACGCAATGATGCTGGACGCTTGTAAATGTGAAAATAATCTTTCTATTACACTTTTGTGATAAACTGGATTATCGCCATGCCTGGAAAACCAGCTCATAATAGCAAAAAAACCTTTTTTTTTTTTTTTTTGCATATTTGGCATATTTTTTTAATTACAAGCATTTCCATTACAGGTTTTCATTGTGATACTTAATGGAAATGTGACTACTGTGTCTTTGCTGGGAAAGAACTACAATGACAGAAAAAAAAAATAGTCATTGTTTTTTTTGTTTTGTTTTTTTTACAGCCAACAGATCACACAAGAAATTGAACACTGGAACTACTGTGATTTTTCATTTTTCAAATATAATTTTGCATCACTAGCCAAAAACTCTATTAAGCACGGTGTAAATCAAATGTATTACCCCGGATAGGAGACTTAAAAAATCAGATAAGCAAAGAATAGAGCACATTAGTCTCTGCAAAGAATGGTTTGAACAAAAGAATTGCCCGGGGAACTGGAATATGAGGACATTTTTTTTCCTTTTCAATAATTTATGAAATGGGCATATGCCCATGCTCTCATGATGAGAAGGCTTCAAACAGAGGGCTATGTGGATGGGAGAGGGAGGGGGAAAGAAAAGCTATTATTGATCTTAATAATCCCACAGCGTTGTGTGGAGGTTTTAAAAGCTCATTGTTAATTGATTCTTCTTTCTTTTTTCTTCTAAGGCATATTGAAGTTCTTCGTGTCACATTACCCGGTCTGAATGAAAAATGGGAACCTGATTTGAGAAGTGAGCAGCAGCGGCAGGTCAAATTCCCGTTTTTACCTTTGAACGAGAGGGAAGAGGAAACAGAGGGTGGGAATGTGCGAGTGAGAGCTCTACTTCATCAGACATGCGAGGAATCCTTCCATCTTGCTTCCTGTGAGTCAGAGAGTTTGGAGAGGTGAGAACAAAAAGGGAGAGAGAGGGAGAGAAATTACAATAAGTCTTGCATCGAGTTCCTTATTTAGGAAACGCTTGGGCAACATCTCCGTAACACAACTGACTCACAGCACCAGAGTAATTCTTACTGCTGTGAAAAAGGCACAATTATTGCACCATGGTGTATTTTTTTTCCATTTAGAAGAACTGCAAAAAATAAACATAATTTCTGTTTATGCAGCTGAGGATGAGCAGAGTGCAATTAAAGATGATGCCGTGAAATAAAAACGATCAAGGGAAGTGGACGGAGGAGAGGGAAGTGTTGAAATGACAGCGAACAAAGCGAAAAGCAGAAGAAAAAAGAGACTCTCAGCTTTCATCTTCTAACCCCCTGCCCTCTCTCAGCCTCCCACCACCCTTACTCCCCGTCCATACCCCACCCCAGAAACCCCCCCACACCCCAACCGCCAGTCTCACTGAAGTGAATTACCAGTCTGACTAGGACTCTGGTCACAGAATATTACTTCACACCTCGTCTCACACAACACTGGGCCGCTGGAGCTGGCAGCCCATCTGTGAATGCACCCTGTTCACAAACCCGCTGCAGAGAGCATTTCAAAACAGAGCTTGGGATGGAAACGAAACAGAACAGTAACACAATCGGATTTCTTGCTGAGAAAGGGATGGAGGGGGTGGTACTGTGCAGGCACACATTCACTTTTCTGTCATATGTCCATCAACTGTGGTTTAAAGGTGGCAAAGCTAAAATAAGATCTTTCTGCGCCACAGCCAGTTGCTCTAGACTGGAGCTCTCCTTATCGGAAAACACCTTCCCTGTTGCACCTTCGGACAATCCATAAGTCTGAGTAAACAGAGCCCTGACCTGGAGCGAGCTTAGGAAATCTGCTCCTTATACGCTGTTGTTCTTCATTGCCTTTGATCCTGTCTGAATTCAAGTAAAACACAAAAATGGGCTGATAAATCCTTCTTACAGCGACCTTGGCTTCTTAGAACTGCTGTAGCTCCTAAGCGTGAAAATTTGTCTCTAATACACAGCTGGAAAACAGAAAATATGGTGTTAAACACTGCTTTGTGTCAACAGTTTTACTGTAAATTCCTCCTAAAAAGAATTGGCTTACTCCATGTGCCAAGTGAGACATTTGTTTGGCAAATATCTACCTTTCTGAGACACAGAACTATTAAAATACTGGACAGTCTTTTTGTGCCATAAATCCTAAACGTTTTATTCCACAAAACACAAAACATATGGTCAGTATGAAGCAGGCTGTTTCTGTCAGGTGCATCCTCCTAAATCATAAAGGATTTGGATCTTCATGTTTTTCTGTTCATAATGAGTGTTGGTCCACCCACAAGAATGGGTTTGGTTAACTCTCTAAATGTTAAAGCAAGAGGCAGGTGTGAGAGTTCTGGTGAGGATATGCCAGAGATACCACATTTCTCCAATTTTAGCTTCTCTTCATTGGCTTCCTGAGTAGGGAAATTATTTCCTTCACTTATAAAGTCCTCAAGGCCATCACATTTATAAATCATCTATAAAAAGGGACTTGAATATTTTGTTGTAGTTCCTGTAAAGCATACATCATCTTCCTCTTTCTTAAAAAAAAAAAAAATTGTCAAAAATTCAGAAACAATGGTTGTAAACAAAAGCATAATACTGATGGATCTCAACACCAAAACCAATATTTAGGCTGAAAACATACAAACTTTGCGCAACAATAACTAAAAATGATAAAACTGGCTCCTATATTTTCTATTTCACTCCCATATGTCCTTAGGACTGTGGCTAAGCTGCTTTTTATGAACTACTATTATATGAATCAATTATAGATGTACATGTTGTATTATAAATATCAATTAGAATCACTTGGATTGCATTCGATTAAAACAGCTTGTATTTAACTGAAATGCAGTTGGATTTAATTGGATTTTATTTAATCAAACTTTTTCTGCGTTCTTGTGCAAGCAGATGACTTTTGCTCTGAACTTGTTTCTCTACAAATACAATGAAATGGATTAAACAGAAAGCTTGACACATAACATGGGCAGCGGACAAATAATCACAGTGCACATGAGGATACTGTTGTGTGGCTTTATTAACTCTGAAATTGCGTTATATATTATATTTGAGGTTTTGTATTACATAGTATTTAATATATTTCGTGCGAGAAGAGCATGAGGAGTACAGTCTGGGATGATAGAAGCCAAGACCCCAGCATGACTTATCTGGTTGCTTTGTCAAGATTCCCGGTCATCATCTCAAATGAAACTCTTATTGCTTTCTTTTTTCCAAATTAGAAATTTGAATTACTATTAGCAGTCTAATTGATATGAGCATCCACAAGGTAAAACCAAAGCAGAAAGAGATAAATCACAGCACAAACTCTCCTCTGCCAAAGAAAACACATCTCACTCATGAATGTGGATTAAAGTTTAATGATATGCTTATTTTAAGCTGAGTAAACGATTTCTCTTTTTAGTACATGTATAGCAGTTCCTAATACTGTATTTATCTGTGTCGAATACATGGTTAGTTCCTTCCCCTTTCATCTGCACATTGTGGTCGTTTCCTTTCCTGAGTTGCAGTTGCATCAATGTACATCACCTAGAAACATAACTTAACACGACAAAACAATGAAAAACAGACCCAGAAACTGAAGCCACTGCATGGAATCATACCAACTTACAGGTTCGATTCACAAGAGCCATCTTCAAGGAAGATTAATGTTTCTGTCTTTTTTTTTTTTTCAAAATGATGACCTCCAGATGTCAAAGTAAAGAACAACAAGATGGTAATATATTTTGAAAGCCCTTATTTGAGTTCCTAAGATCTGACGAAGATTTAAAAGATCCTGGAGTACAGCACTTGGTGCTCTGAGCAGCTGTAGAGGGGCATCTGGACAAATAATAAATTCATTAGGACTCATTAGATAACTCTTCCTGGATCTTAAACACAAAATGATGCATCAAACAATATCAAATGGTCACTGAAGGAACCCTATACACGTAAAAAGCAGTATATGTTTTGGAAAGAAGTCTTAAAGACTCCTGAAGTTAAAAGTAGCGTATCTATCTGCAATTATGAAAGGTACAGGATATTAGAAGAGAGGGCTGCAGACAATGTTGTTAAGAACATTTTTCCAATTGAAAGACGGCTATCACAGAACCACAATCATTTTGAACTAGGAAAACAAAGAGCACAATATATATATATATATATATATAGACTGTAGACTGGTGTGACCTTTAATATGCTAATGAAACACATGGGTTTACTGTTTAATTCTTAAACATTGTCTGTCAAAACTGTATCTTCTAAAACAGAACAGATGCTGAGAAGAGCCAGTGCTAACTGAAAATAAAATAAACTGCAGAGGTTGCACAGAAAAGAAAAGAATAGAAGAGACTTTGGAGGGACTTTCAAGGACATTGCTTATTGGATTACAATACTTTCCAAGAAAACTGCCTGATTTTATTTTCACTCCTGGCAGCTGAAGATTTCTAAAATTGACACAAGCCATTTAGAAAGTAAATCCAGCAAATAATCCTGTGTTTACCTGCAAGCAGCCTCCCTGGACTCCTGGGTCATGACCTTTGATAAGGATTTCTTCAGTCCTATTAGGATGCAGCCCGTGCAGCACCGTCACATACCAATGAGCTTCACAAACGGGATTTAAAACTTACAACTGAGTAGGATGCTCTCTGAGTGCACAGACTGCCAGTCAATCACCCAATAGATGTGTTTACGTGGTATGGGTTAAATAATCTGCTGTCCAGTAATATATTATATATTATCTGGCCTAAGAACTAAAACTATCCCTCTGTCCCGTAAGGGATAGTTATGGTCTGTTTCTTAAAAAGAAAAGAAAAAAATAGGAGAAATAGTTTTTATGGAGTGTAAATATTAAGTTTTTACCAAATACATTTCCATTTTTAGATTCTGGTAGTAATAACAAAAGAATGAAAGTTATCATAGTTAGGCAAAGAAATAGTAATTATATATTATATATAATGGGCTTAGAGTGCAGATGCTTACAGAGTATAGTCCCTTATTATCTGCTGTTTATGTTATCTGTTGCAGCCAGTATAAATGGATTATAATTGAATTGGACTGGATATAATTGGACTCTGCACTGAATTTGTTTATGTTCTCTGTAAAATGTCCTCAGAAGCAATTTGTTGTGAATTGGCTCTATATGTATCAATACAGACTGAACTGAATTAGTCAGCAGCAAAAAGTCAGAGCAGAACAGCTGCATGCAGCTGAAAGTCAAACCTAACCACATTCAATGGCATAAAAATATCTTTGTTACTCACCAAACGAATAAAATGGTTAGAAGTTGATCTACAGGAACATCTGGGAGGCTCTTAAGCAATCTTTAGAGATGCACTTTGACTCTTCTGACAAATAGTGTTAACCTCGCACTCACGTCTGACCAAGTGATGGCTCGGTTTCGTTTGCAAACAAATTATAGCCATCAGCAGTGCAGGAACAGGAAGAGCCAAATGTCATCTGCTCAAGTGCTGTTATGATGGCGTAAGCAGGTCTATCAATGGCAGACCACCATTGTTGATTAAAAAAGGCTTAGTAAACAAATTTCCTTTAACACAAATGTTTCTTTAGTACTGATCTTGTAGGTACCATCCATTGATTGATAATGCTGCCCCAAGTGAGCTAGGATTTATATGTGGAGCCAGTGATGGAACAAACTTATATGGTATCACAACGATCAAGCTCTGCCCACTTCTGTTCAATCCCGTTAGTGACAGGAAGTCAGATCTGAAATTATTCACGGCTCAACCACAAAACTAATACCATCAGCCCCAAAATACAGCTCTGTCTTGTTGAAGCTCAAGGAGGGGGGTGAGGGGTCTTACGTTATTTGGCAACAGCATCGCTGCTAGTAGATCCTTTGGGCCTCTCTAGAGATCTGGCGTAACGCAGGGGCACCCGGAGGATGCTCAATCAGATCCGAATAAGGGGATTTGGGGCAATTTGCTGTGTTCGCTGAGCCATTCCAGAGCAGTTTAGCAGTCGTACAAAGCTGTTGCCAGAGAGGAGGGTGTTTAGTTTGCAGAAATGCTCATGTGGGTGGTACACCTCAAAGTTATACCACATAAATGCCAGGACCCCGGGTTTCAAAGCAGAAAAATAGAATTGTGATAAAACAATCAATGTAATTCACTTAGCCAGTGAGTGCTTTTAACACTGAGGCCAATTGGTTGTTTTTTCTTGTAGCATAGTCTGCACAAAGATGTTCTTCAGCTGAGAAATGTTTCATATTTCAAATAAAAAACAAATAAAATATGTAAAAACAAGTACTAATTATGAGAAATCCTGCATAATTGATAGCTATGATTTCACTCTGTGTGTGCTCTGATAACTGAGCTCCAATAAAAGACTGAAAAGGCGTGCAATGGTAACACTATGGGAGGCTATTATTAGCATCTTTTAGTTTCTACAAAATGAGTGAATCGGAGACTTAGCTTTGCCAACACACAAACTTTGCAGACATTCTGACACATCTTCTGGTTGAAAATCAATGATTTATCAGAAAAATGAAGCCCAAATACATGCAAGTGCTCACAAGCCAGCATGCAGTTTTCTAATTCGCTGTCTTTGGAGCAGCTTCAAGTTTCGCTCTTCATCAGAACTCTTAAGAAAATTCTTACTTTCGGTTCCCCAAGCTTTATTAATAATGAGCAAAAACATAATTTGGATGACATTCTCTTTTGAAGAGTAACGTCTTGCTGGGTTCTGTCATTTCTTCCACCAGTACCACACAGACACGACCACATGCAACACTGAATGACCCAGTCACACACAGACAGTCCAAAACAGGCAAGTACACATAAACCCCTCAGCTTTGCAGGTCCACTTAGTAGAGAGCAACTAATCTAATCAAGTACAGCGGCTAATGCACAATGAAAGCAGACTCGTTTACTTGAGATGCCAGTCATCCACTTCCTGTGCAGACAGGATAGAAAGAAGGAGGCAGATGATGAGAGAAAGTTCACCGTTTAGAGTGGTAGGATGAAGAGATCGGGACAGATCAGGGACTCTTCTTAGCTTCAACTCCTCTGTCAGTTACATCCTTTATCTTTCAGTCTTGTCTTGACTTGAAGTCATCTACCTCTCAGCGGTTTATCCCTACCAAAGCAGCACACTCATCTCTCTCTGTGCTTACCTGTCTGTGTTGCAACCTCACTGGCAGCTCAGCCTTCTCTCCTCAACAACTTGGTGTTGGTAAGTGTGTTTCTCCTTCCGTGCGTCTGGCTCAGACTCTCTCTTCTCCAACACCTGCTGTCGGAGATCAGCCTCCCTCCTGTCAGATGATGCCGAGCGTAGCCCTCCCCTCTCCGTCTTCCCCTCCCTGTTTTTCTCTCTCTCCCTCTCTCACGCCCTGCTCACACATATGTACTCACTCTCCTGTCTGTTTTTATTCTGAGGCGAGCACTAATGCGCTCCCCTCTCTGTCTCTCACTCTCCCTCTCAGCCTCCCCTCTTGTCTCTGTTGCCGCCTCTTCTCTTTTCTCTTGGTCTGTTTGTGACAGAGGGGCTGCACATCCAGGCTCTCGCTGTTGCTTTGCTTCACAGAGGCTTCAGTGAATCTGCTTGTTAATAACTGATATTGCTCATTTAATGGGCTGAAATGCTGCAACCCAATGTGGGCTTGAAAGCAAAGTTTCCCTCCTCTGCAGAGCGACATCTGATTTCTCTGTCCTATTATCTGTCTCGCTCTGACAGCCAGTTTCAACATCATAAAACCCCCTTGTGCACAAATGAGCCCAACCATCCCATCGTCCATTTGACACATTAGTGGCAAGCAGTGAGCTATTTAGCTCTTAAATGTTGAGAATTTTTAGTACAGTCACACGCAATGGAACAAAAATCACTTGTTCAGCTTGCAGTGGAGTGAGAATAGGTCTGTGTTGTCCACCTCATCACTGAGTAATCGCATTTTCCTTTTTAGTGAGATCCTATTGCATTAACTTGCATGCAATAGTTAATAACATTCCTATGAATTATACTCTCAGTCACAATACAAAGTCATGCTGCATTAAAGGTTTCACTTGATTTCGATACTATGTCATCATTGTTTTATACTCACATCCCTGCACTAAAATGCTGTTCCATCTAATAAATCTGTTCATCATCCATTCAGTCTCATCCTGAAATAAATGTAAATTGAAGCAACACAGAGATGAGCAGACTTATCTAAGAGCAGTTGGTGTTCTCGGATAAAAGTGATTATTCAAAATATGTTATCCAAGTCCATATTTTTGTTCTCCTGTGACTCAACTTTCTAACAATCCTTGCCTCTTTACATAAATCTTTCCCACACATCCGTCCATTCACTCACTAAACCAGTTTTAACCTGTTCAGCAGGGACTCATACAATAAGTGACCCATCACCTCAATACTTGTATTACACCTTTTGGAAAACTGTGTCAGAGTCGCTCAATATGCAGAATCTGATGCCAACCTTCCTCCTCCATGTGGCTGTGAGTGTTGCCTCTGATGATTGAGTAGATGGCAGCAGGTGGAACTAAATCGTAGTTGTACTAATGTGGAACTACCAGATAAACCAGGATGTCATCAGGATCAAAACTAAATAACATTAAAGGTAGCAGATATTCACACATAAGCCCATCCCAATAAATCAACACACAAAGCCTGCTTTCTCTTCAGTTATAGCTCGGAAGGCTGGGTGTTACCCTGGATAACCTACATGGTCGATTTTAAGCGCAGGCCCCAGGTAAGCTGCTCTCCCAGACAGCTGGGAAAGATGCCCCGGGGTGTACAAGAATCCTCGGGACACAGCTGAGCCCTGACCAACAGGCGGAGAAGGAGTGTGAAGCATGCAGGTTAAGTACAATGGAAACCTTTCCCTGGGTGTCTCAGCCCTCTGTGCTGCCAGTGGGTTGGAGCATACAACGGGAGAGCCTGTTTGCTCGAACATTTACTTAAGCAGGGCAGAACAAATGTTAGTAGAACCGGGTCAGGAAGAGGTTGACCAAACAAACTGCCTGTATTCTTTTTTCAAAGTGAGTGCATGGGAATTCAGAATTCAGATGTTAATCATATAGTGTGCAATTACAGGAGCAAATGTATGTAGGTCATGCTGAGACTTTCGATTTTTTATTTTTTTCCCCCCGTTTCTTATTTCATTAGTTTCATTTCCCTCTCTCTCTCTGTCTGTGTCTCTCGCTGTGGCTGCCTCTTTCCCTCTCTGTTCACACTCCTCTCCTGAGGCAGCTCGACTAAATTTAACATTTACTCAGAACCAAAACTGCGGGGTTCCTTCAAACTGCAACGCTCCCGCCTGACAAACGTTGGGAAGACGCATAAAATGTAAATTCGAAAAAAAAAATGAGTTCACAAATAATTTAAAGTATCCTAAAGTGAAAATGTTAAAAATGCAGAGAATCAATGTTGAAACAGAAAAAAAATGAATAAGCTAGTTGTTGTGGCTGCAGCACGCCATATGAAGGACCTGAGATCCCACCGACCTCTGATAGCTCGTCAAACCTCAGGTGGAGCAGGAACAATGTGCTTTTCATCCTGGTATTGGAATACTAGACCAGGTGTTTACCTTCACAAGAATACAGAATGACTGCAAACACAACTGAACAAAGCTTTGGTCCGAGTTCCACCTGTTCAATTGAATAAAGTCCGGCTTAATTTCCTCCATAAAACGGTAGGGTAGATCTGCTCTGTGCTCCTTCGCTTCAACTTGTTGAGACTATGTGAACCGAGCTCCACTGACATCAAGAACATTACTGAAATCTTTTCTAAAACATCAGTTGGTAAAGCTGAGCATTAACCCTCAAAATATAAAAGGCCCTCTTGTCTCCAGCAGAGGTCTAGTAGCTCCATTACACATCAAACACATGCAGATACTCACTTCTACTTAGAGAAGCTCTCCAGTAACTGTCAGTACTAAGAGCAGTAAGGAAGAAGAAAAAGTTCTGGTAAGAAACATCAGTCTACACAAGGTTTTATAACTTCAGCAGAACATGACTTTTCTGACTGTTTTATGAGGAAGTAACTAAACTCAGAGTTGCATACATGGTACATTCAGTCACACTGAACATAGACCAAACGTATGCTGTGACCTTTGACCTGGCCCTGGACCTCAGTACCTCCCATGGCACAAAAGGTAAGCATGGAGGCTGTTTTCAATTCTAAAAGTGTTGCCAGCTCTTCCACAGTAACGCTAGATTATAAAGTTTCTATGTCCCTTTTTGAAAGAAAACAACCTAGAACCAAAGTCCGTGTGAAACTACCAGACTATTTGTGAAGCAGGTAACAAAACAGTAAGTCATCCACAGTTCAGTCCCCGAACTTTGCTGTGGCCTTAAGCTTTAAGATTTAATGGATTTAATGTAGAATTCTCTTAATTATTACTCAAGTTCATGGTCAGGTTAAACGTAAGCACAATTGAAAACAAAAGCCTAAACTCTAAATAACTCTTTGAATAGTTCAGCATAAAATCAGAAGCACTTTGTGCTACATTTTATTGTATGAAAAGTGCTATATAAATAAAGTTTGATTTGATTTGATTTGATCTGTAATGTGCTCCCTCTCTTATAAGGACGGATTTTAAATTGTGTTGCAGAAAATGAACTGGCTTAATATTGATTGTGTTTTACTTCTTTTTTTTTCTCTCCATGCTGCATTCACTGTCATTGTCCAATGAGAAACTATAGGGAACTGATTTAACCATCAAAATAGTTATTTTCTAGCTCTGATATTTGAAAATATCTTCTGTGAATTTTACTCAGTGCTGGAATGTCGATCATTTTCAGGAATGCACTTTTAAGAGTATCTTTATATCAATGGATACTGCACTGCCTGGATAACCATTTCCTAGAATGTATTTATATGGGAAAATGCTTCTTTTAAGGTAAAGATTATGAATACTCAGCTGGCTGCTCCTGTTGTGGAGGTCCAGCGACTTTAACTCTAAGGAAGAGTCCACCCACTCTATCTAATTATTTTGGTCACCACTAATCATTTGTGACCACAGATGAGGGTACAGATAGACCGGTGAATGGAGAGCTTTTCCTTTTGGCTCAGCTGTCTCTTCACCACAACAGACCAGTATAGAGTCTGAGTTACTACAGACACCACACCGCCTATCAGTCTCATGGCCCGGTCTTTCCCGACTCATGAATAACACGCCTTATTTCCTTCACTTCAGACAACATCTCAGAGAAGGTTGCCATGTTTCCTGAAATTGTATTCCGTCATTATTATATTACATATTACATGTTAATAGTATCATCACTACTAAATACTGTATATTTTTCTAGCTTTTGTTCAGTAAAGATCTATCCCTACATGACTGCCTTAATTCCTGGGACTGAAGGCTATTCTTGCTCTATATCATTCAGGTTTTCCCTTGCTATTAAACTAATCTCTTCATCCATTTGACTGTCAGTGCTGTCAGGAGAGATCTCCCCAGCCAGGTTCTCATAAGTAATTAGTGTTTGACCCCTGTTCTTTGACACAGTAGGAATAATTTTTTTTCTGCCTCTAATTTTGTCATTCTGCTCTCCTCCGCGCTCCAACCTCCATCTCATCCTAGTTGTCTGGAGGGCCATGGCTGAAATTTCCATCAACCATCTGTTAACCCAACTTCACCACTGCCACCAGCATCTAAACAGCAGGGAGTCCAGCGTCACGCAGTCCTCCACGTGGGACATGGCTCTGCACTTCTCACTGAAATATTATTTATTTACTGTTAATAAACATAGCTAATGTTATTTTATTACACCCGATATATCATGTACTCCTACTGTCATACAAAGTTGTTTTTTTCAGTCCTTCAAATTCAGCCAACATTTTGCTCTTTCTTTTCATCTTTTTTCGAGCTCTCTTACTCTTTTGTTTTAGAGTATTATCTGTTTTTTTTTTGTCTTGCCGTCAGCTTTGAAAAATGTTGCTTCAAACAAATTGTGAGCGTCTATAATTACCATCTCCCAGCATTCCATGCAATCTCATCTCTGAGCTTGATATCCAGTAATCCTCATTAAAACATATTTTGTCAATGCAGCATATATGAGATAATGAATGGTGTGATTTTATATTGCATTTTTTTTCTTTTATTAAATTACAGGTATCTCTCTTCAAAAGTATTTAAAGCATTTTCAACATAAGGAAGAAAAAAAAAGATCTTGGGATATTTTATCTATCTCCACAGTAGAGCTGGTGGAGGTAACCATGGAGAGGGAACATCTTTTTTCAAATGGATGGATGGATGTCATGAAGTATGGGGCAACATAATGTTACATTTTTTTTCACTTTTGTATTTGTTTAACATCCATGAAACAGAATTTTAGTATTCTTATTTTTACAAAAAATATGAAAGCCACATTGATTTAGCTGAGTCATTTATTCTGATTATTTATGATTTCTTCACGAGTCTCTTGATGGCCACAGGCCTGAACACAGTCACATTAGTTATACATGATAGCTACAGCTGTACATGTTAATTGCACAAAATTCATGTAATTCAACACTGATGACCTAACCCCCCCCCCCCCCCCCCCCCCCCCCCCCCCCCCCCCCCCCCCCAGTTCTGCTGCTGTTAATGACAACTGCAGAAGAGGTGGAAGAAGCAGGAATTTACGGATATTTGTTACCCCAAACACACTTTTCTCTTTATTCTAATGAAACATGTGTAAGATTTTTTTTTTTTGATAAATACCTTTATGAATTTTCTGTCTTTACCATTAAGCCACAACACAGTACTGAGTCTAAAGTAGTCGTTTCTATGTAATAAACCTACCGGAGGCTGAAGAAGGTAATTAATAAAAATATTGTAAATAACCTATGAACCTGACATTAACTTATCCCTTAAAATTAAGATTCCTATTAAACCTTGAGGAAACAAAATGATCAACTGAAATAACAACATTTTAATAATTATTTTGACTTAAACACAGTATTTACCAACAAAACAGATAAAAAGCACTGTTTCTCAGAGAAAATACTGTACTCTTCCACAATGTTTATTTCTCAGGCCGCTTCATATACAAATTACTTTTGAAAATGAGATTATGACATTAAGAAAATGTATGGAGTTTATAAAACTGCATTTTTTAAACGTTATTTTGTTTTTTTTTTAATAAATTAAGCTAAAAGGCTTGGTTTTATCTACTTAGACCATCCTTTCAAACCTTTTTTCAAATGTGTTAAAATTCACACTTTTGAAAAAGGACATGAAAGTGAATGATTTTCAAATATTTCAATTATTTTATAAAGTCATTACTTGTATAAAAAGTTACAGGTTTAGACAAACCAATGTCATTTTATAAGAAGATTAATTCCCCAACTGAGTTCAGCAAATTAATCACCTGATCTCCCAATTATCCTAAGTCTTATACTCACATGTCAAGCTTCACATCCATCAAATGCAACAGTAAAATCATAGCTGACAAATTATTAGAAAAACAAGACACAATCTAGGGAGAGAAACCCAATTTATGATTCATGTTTTGAGGAATATTGGATTCAGTTAAAACTTGGTTGTGCATAAATTCAGTATCGATGTTGAGGTGTCTAATTCCACTCCTCAAGCACCTCTGTCCTGCATGTTTTAGATGTTTCCTTCCTGTAATACACCTTATTCAAATGAATGTGCCATTAAAAGGTTTGAACAGACCTTAATGATAAGCTGATGATGATCCATTCATTTGAATGGGGCATGTTGAAGCAGGGAAACATCTCAAAACATGCAAGACAAAAGTCTTTCAGGACAGGAACTGGACAGCCCTGATGTGTGCATGAGTAATTAATCGGAGTGTGCTTGGTAAAAGTTATTGTACAAGGAAATTTGCATGGATGATTTACATGTCATGTATATCCTTTTTAAAAGATGTTACCCTCTTCTATAGATCAGATGATTGGAGCTGTCATCTACCTGCTGTACATGTTGCCTCTTTCATCTCATAAAATGAGCTGAGAAATATGCATTTGAATACACTTACACAATAACTCACTGTGGAAAAAAATACAGAATAACTTGGTAGTGTCAGGAATGAACAATGGTCATGAATGTCACAATACAGCCCACACTAGCATGAGTGAACTGATTTGTATTGTGAGGTGTGATGCATCATTTCTCTCTTTTGTCTCTCTGTCATCCTACACTTAAGACACGGAGCCTAATTTATGTGCCTCACGATCCAAGATGCAATGAACAGACTGAGTCAACCTTTTAATGATCTGAAACAGCTACAATAGCAGGCAACAGCATCCCCTCAATAAGCTTTTCAATTAATTAGCTGAGCACATCTAGAAGGTAATCAAGAGAAACTGTGAAGAAAGCCAACTAAATGTGCATGGGGAGTGTTGAAAGTAGTTGTTTAGAACAATGTCTCTATCACAGACTTAAAACTAAACATTTTATAACATACAAACTTGGAAAAACAACACCAAGGTGGATGGTACTTCAAGAAGATTTAGACTTGGTTCTTTGCCATGGCAGCTGCAGTCAAACATGTGTTTAACTGAACAGATGCAGTGAGTTAAAAAAAAAACCAAAACATCCGTTAGAAACCAGGCTGACAAGAGCAATCATCATTTTCTGATAGTGACCTCAGCACAACCTGCCGATGCGGACTGATTTCCTTTCTGAAGCACTAAGGACAGAAACAGCCAAGTGGGTCGCAGCGGAGGCCTCCATCCTCGTTACAACGCTGCTGAAACAGCAAGCAGGCAGGCTGCTGTAGATTCTTCAGCTGTCATCCAGACATCCAGATGTTAATTAGCTCCCATTAGAGACGGCAACACTCGTTGCACCTGGGTTTTGTCTCCCTGTCTTCCAGAAAATAGTTCCAGAAGACAACTGGCGTTGCATGAGCTTGTGGAGTGGTTGTTTCTTTTTCCTTCTGTATAAAAGGAGAAAAGGAGGAAACTAAACAATAACTTAGATCTCTGACACAAACAGGAGAGCCAACTCCTCAGGTTAAAGGCCTTTGTACACTCAAAGTCACAAGTGAATAAATGCACTTGAAGAAATGGAGCTGAAATATTGCTATGTTTACCAATTAACATCAAGCACAAATTTGCAGAATAAATGTTAATATTTGTATTGAACATCGCCCCTGGGGAAAAAAAAAGATAAAATCAAAATTAAGTGACAGTGATCACGTGCGGCTTTTACTGGCAAAGAAAGAAAAAGAACTTAAATATTTGGCTACATCCTAATCTTCAGAAAGAGAGAAGCTGGTGAGTTTTACTGTTCGGTTCAGGGGCTCAAATTCCACAATTGTGTCTTCAAGTTGTACTTCAGGATGTCTGTTAAGACAGTTTCAAGAACTGCTGTGACAGCGAGCTCCAAACTTGAGGAAGGAAAGGAGGAATTTCGAGTCAATTGACCTGGAGTAGCTGCTGGCTGTGTGTCTGAGGTGAAATCCCATTTATTCTTCAACATTTTAAAACCAGACTGGTTTTCTTAAACAGCCTTGTGCAGTGTCTCTTTCATTCATTCATTCATTCATTCATTCATTCATTCATTCATTCATTCATTCATTCATTCATTCA
>JAOWBL010023691.1:8555-32596 GCA_028564865.1 Zenarchopterus dispar
GTCTGGAGGATCTCCTCCTGTGGTGGTCTGGAGGATCTGCTGTGGTGGTCTGAAGGATCTCCTCCTGTGGTGGTCTGAAGGATCTGCTGTGGTGGTCTGAAGGATCTCCTGTGGTGGTCTGGAGGATCTCCTCCTGTGGTGGTCTGAAGGATCTGCTGTGGTGGTCTGAAGGATCTCCTCCTGTGGTGGTCTGAAGGATCTCCTGTGGTGGTCTGGAGGATCTTCTGTAGCATCTGTGTTGTAGTGGATCTGAAGAAACCTCTGACCAAAGACACTCCATCACTGAATCACTGTGTTGTGAGGAGGATGTTTCAGGTTTTTGATCTTCTTCATTTTATGAAATATCCTCCTTTTGTACATCATCTCCAGAGGATCCAGAACAGATCCAGTCTTCTTTATCATTTTGTTCAGTTTCTTTATGTCACCTGGATTTTGATGCAAAAACAAAAAACTCATGACTTTATCTGTAATTTTTGAAGAAAGAAAAAGAGACTTAAGGAAAAGGATCAGAATCACACATTTCCTGTTAGATCCAACTTTTATGATACAAAAAAAAAAAAAAATCCCCACTGCAAAATAATTTATGTGCACTTGCAAGCAAAAGCCTTGTTTCTCCCCACTTACGTCAGGCAATTAATATTGTAACCTTCCCATTAAGTGTAGTTACTAAGGCTACAAAACATCAGTGGGATAAATACGATGCTGGTGAAACCCACCGTGCTGTTTTTCACCAGAATTTCCCACCTTGTGGACCTTGTTTTCATATGAAAACGCAGTCAAGCTCCAAACTTTAATCCACATGTACGTCATTACTTTCATTTCCAGCCTTTTTAACAACCTCGAGCCAAAACGTGGCGCCAGAAAAGATCCAATGAGGATCAGACCTCCAGCTAAACTCAGAAAGCTACAAGTCAGAGTGTGTGTGTGTGTGTGTGCGCACGCTGGTGTTTTAGCAGGAGAGCTGCACCTCTTGAGTCTCAAAGTTACAACCATGACAGTTTTTTCATTTGTGATTCATTTCTTTTGCAAAAAGAGATTTGGGTGTAACTAATTTGTGTCTTGTACAACACCAAACGGAGACGCTGTGTAAAATTTCAGCAAACAGAATCCACTGATTTGCAAATCTCATCAACCCATATTTTATTCATAACAGCACATAGGAAGGCTATTAAATGTCGGAACTGCAAATTTACCATTTTATGAAATGTGCTGTTTCATTCTCAACAAAAGGCTGGAGAAAATATGTGGTACTAAAAAGATGCACCTGGAAGAACATTGTTGAACTAATTAGAATAATTGTCAACAGGTCGGTGGTATAAAAGGCAGCCTTTCATAAGTAAAAGTGGGCATAAGTTCACAAATCTGAAAAAATAAAACCTGAAAATGTATGAAACTATTTCAGGACAACGTTTCACTGCCCATAGTTGTTTAAATATGTCCTCGTGTCCAGTTCATATCAAAGTAGAATTTGGAGAAATCTCTGTGCGCTGGGACGAGAGCCATGTTGTGCCTTGATCTTCAAAGATTTCTGTAATTGTAGGAAGTAGATCCTTTAAATCATGTAACTATTGTTTTCTAGTGATCACCTGTGTACCCATGCTGATTTTGGATGTGTCATAGAGGCCCAAGTCTTGTATTTTTTGAAAACATTTTTTTCCAGACGTGTTTGTAACAAAAAAGAAAAGAAAAGAAAGAAACCTAAGCTTCTATAGTTAAGCAACAAATGTACAAGAAAGCCTCTAAAGAGAGCCTGAAGCACAGATGCCCAGAAAATGGAATCATTTCAGAGATTTTTTTTCCTCTCTGAAATCATCCCCGGCACCAGAACAGTACCAGTACCAGCCATTTTTCTGTCTGTAATCATAAAACCGTTCTCCCCTCTGCGTCCTGCATGCCTGAATGAAACGCTCAGCTTTTCTTCAGGGCCTTGACATTTAGCTCACAGATGGGTTTATGAACAGAGAGCCTCGGTAAAGGCCAATGTAAACATAAATATTGAATAAATAATGCTATTAGGCTGGGTTTTTTTTTGAAAGTGCCATGTTGTCCCCAAGCAGTCAAATCAAGGTCAAAAGTTTAATTAGACAGAGACTAGTTACGGTTTTATTTACGATAACGAGGACAGTAGTCAGTGTGAGTGAGTGGAAGGTGGGGGAGGGGGAGTCAGGTGGTTTTCGAGGTGGGGTTGGGTGTGGAGGACCCAGGTCCAGTCCCCGGGGTCGGTAACGGAGGTGAACCCCTGAGCAAGGCCCCTGACCCCCAGCTGCTCCCGGTGCTGCTCCGAGTGGAGCGAGTGATGGGTAAAAGCAGACCACAGATCTTGGTCGGTTTATGAACTATATACTAACAAACAAAGATCATTATTATTCTAAATATAGTATGTGGAGGAGTTTACCACTCCATCCTCACATCACGGAGACTGCAGACATATTCAGACCTCAGACCTTCTATCTTCTCTTATCCAGCACCAGCTGAAAGGCTGCAATAACATGAGCAGACACCCCCCAAGCCCCCCAACCCCACCTTCTCCGTCTTCTGGATTGTTGATTCTAAAAATCTCAAAAATCAGTCATTTTTTTAACTCCATGTAACTCTCTAAAGTTTTTTTTTATTTCTTTATTATTTCATTTTCTAGAAACTTCCAAATGACAGAACAATTGCTTCATAAAACCCAGCAGAAGATGACGGCCGGCTCTTTAATGAGAAACAAAACTGCTTCCTCCTTGATCGTGTATTGATCATTTTGTGATGCTTATGGTTGAAAATAAAGAAATAAAAATAAATCATACCACTGTCAGTAGGAGTCAGAGTTCTCTTTAAAAGTGAACTTTTAGTGGATTTTCAGTCCGAGTTAGATGGAATGTTGCTTTTAACATGAAAACTCAGAACTCACAGCCGATCAATAAGGGCCAGTTATTGATCAGCTACTAAACTAATAAGGAGTTAATAAGACCGGGCACATGAAGTACCAGCAGTTTTACCAGAAATAACTGTCTTTTATAGTTAAATTTAATTGTAAATATGATTGACTGTGAAGGACTTAGGTCAACGGTGTCGTTTATAAAAATGTAAAAAAGTGAACTGGAGCTCATTAAAGCCAACTTCAGATGCCCCCCCCCCCGTCCTTGTTTTATGAACACCATCTCAGCCTGACGACGCTTCATCAAACCGTGATGTGCAGGAAACCCACTCCATCTGCACTTCTGCTGTGACAGTGGGGCGTGGAGAGGGGCGATGAGCGTGGGACTCAATCAAAATAAACATTCATGGTGTTAAAAGAGGGCTGCTGGTTGTCACGGCGATCTGTTCATTTCTTTAAATATCCTCGTGTGTTCTTCTCTAGAGCCTTCCTCCACCACTTCCTGCCACAGTGATCAATATTTCTGTCGTCGGTCTTCCACGCAGACATTTAGCTAAACTAAACATTCTCCAGGATGTTAACATTAATGTCCTGTCACCTAATTATTTGTAATTAAAATATCTTCATAGACTCATTATGATCTTTTTTTTCCTAAATATAAAACTCTTAATTTTATACAAGTGAATGAGGGGCACATTCTCCAATCCTGCCCTTTTCATCTCTACAAACAGATGACTGAATATTATTTGATACGGACAAATGTTTGCTCCTTTAAACAAAATAAATGTCTTAGATGTAAAGTTACGTTTCAGTTTAAGCCTCTATGATTATAAATCTTTACATTATTTTTGTTATTTTGTCCCTGATTATTTGACACAAAGTTTTCCATTTGATTAAAGTAAAACCAGGAAGTGGGAGGGATTTTATTTTGGCATTTAGATGCTTCAAATATTTGCATGACAAAAACCGTCGTGGAAAGGTTTCCTCTAATATTTCACCTTTTATACAAATTATTTTTACAAAAAGGTTAGAAATCACTTTGAGAAAAGAAGCTGAGAAGAATTAAGCATTTAAAGTGTCTGAGCAGAAGTGAAAAATTAAATGAAGCTGAAATTATGTGAATTTTAACATCCATAAGGAATTTAATTATAATGCATAAACATGCTACATTAATATTGTGATTTTATTTTTAGTCAAATCTGCGCCTCATTGTTGAGGTCTTGGCTCTCTCCTGTCTCTGAACTTTCCCTCCTCTCTGATGCAAAATCATCCACAACTTAAACTGTTGAGTTAAATTATATTCAGTTTTATTATGGAGTTAAGATTGGAAAACAAGCTTGACCTGAAGTGCACAAAGTACGATATTTTAACACGCAAAAAACTGAACATTTAAAACACAACCCTACTTTCAAAAAAAGTTGGAACACGGTGTAAAATCAAAACAAAATGTAAAGATTTCCTCTCGTAATTTATTCACAAAAGAAAGTGGAAAATATATTTGAACTGCTGAAAGTGAGGAAATAAGAAGTATATTAATAATATTAATAATATTAAGAAGTAAAGGAGGTAGTTTTGAATTCTGATGACAGCGACTACTCCCAAAAAAGTTTGGAAAAGAGTGTTAAGGGACGTGACCTGGTCCTGGTCCCATCAGGAAGTTGGTGACTGGAGATCTGGAAGCGGATTTGATCCCTTTTTTCATCCAGGTATAGTATTGGCAGCGCCGGCGTCGTCTTTGTTGTATATTTGTGTTTTCAGTTGATCAGAGGTCTGGACTGCATGCGGGCCGCTTCATCAGTGATGACTACCTGGATGATCCACGGTTTCCATGGCTTGATTTCCATGATAGATCTTGAACTAATTACAATTATTTCTATGACACAGTCACACCTGTGGATGCAAAGATTGACTTTAGACCTGGTCCCATCCACACAGAGATTCCTTCAGATTTGGATAATAATCATGTACCGTATGTGATGAGGTTTATGAAGCCTTCGGACTCTTGGGTTAACCACCAATACTCTGAAAATGCTTCAGAATTTGTTGGTACAGTTTCTCACAGACGGGTGAACCTTTGCCCATTTTTACTTCTGACTCTTAGATTCTCTTTTTATAACCAGTCACATCACTGATTTGTTTCTAACTATTTAAACTAGTTCCTTCCTGTTTATGAGACCCGGGAGACGATCGAGAGGTTAGTGAGCATCACCTGGTTCATGTTTGTTGGAGATGTGTTGTTCCCATCAAATTCAAAATGTTCTTTCTTATTTCCTTCTTCGGTACATTTCCTCATTTTTGGTTTAAAATTTAGATTTGTATTTTTTTGGTTAATTTCTGTATTCCACTCTGGATGAAAAGTGGTTTTAAGGTATATTTGCATACTATTGTGTTTAGTGTTTATTTACAATTTAAAAACAATCCCAACCTTATAGGCAGTGGGGGTTTAAGTAGGATAGAAAAATAGCCAATAACATTTACAGGGCCAGAACATTGTTTATGTGTTTAGTGACAAAAAGCTGTTGTGTATAAATAGAAAGCCCCTGAGGGTAAAGACATAATTTATGATAGCAAGACCAACAAATCACCATTTTACCAAAACAACTCAGACAACAGCTCCCACACCAAGCTGAAGGCCAAGAAAATGCAAAGTGAACCGAAGGCTCTGCATTATTGAGCCCGAGTGTTGTAAACGCAGCAGAGGGCAGTTTACCTGGGGGCGGGGCGGGGGGGCATTAATGCATGTCCTTACACCGCGGGATTGGCGGCAGAGCTCCACCGACTCGTCTCCACCTGTTGCTCCCAATTTAAAAAGTTGACTCCATATAACGTTTAGTTTGAGCCGAATCCTGAGATAAGAGCACAGTGAAGTTATATCTGCTCCTTCTTCTGGGAGATTAGCTTCTAAATGCTCAAAAAAAGACTGGCGACCTGTCCAGGGTGTACCCCTGCCTCTCGCCTGGGACGGGCTGGGATAGGCTCCAGCAGACCCCCGTCACCCAGAAATGGAACAACGGGTTTAGAAAATGGATGGATGCTCAAAATTCTGGTTTTTACTTTGGAAAGAAGTAAAACTACACTCACTATGTTCCACTAACATCTGATAATATGTTTATCAACTTTTTAAATGCTGCTTATGCTTTCTCTTTTTTAGATCATTAAAGTTAAGACATTGATGTAAAGGTCAGGATCATTTTCATCATGTGTACACCTGTGGAGTCTTTCACCTGGCGGATCGACTTTCTTTGACCGACTACTTCATCAACGGTCCTCGGAGGTGCCCATAATTTTGCCTTTCTTCAAAAGAACAAAGAGGACCTTTACTTTGAAATCTTTTCCCGGGAAACCACACTTCCTGAAGCGGTCCTACGACCTTGCGTGAGGCTTCTGTGTCGTGGTTCGTGACCTGCCACAGAAACGTTGGATGTTTGTCGTCCACTTTTAAACCTGTTCCTGATTCAGTAAACGACTTAAAACCTCCATGTGGACTTGGGTGCCGTTAACCTTAACCTGCCCACGGTCCCACAACATCCCCGACTTCCTGCAAGTGCAGCTAGACCTGATGTTGTTTTTGAGGGTGAAGGGTGGTCACGCCAAGATTTGATTTAAATTCGTCTTCTATTGGCTCGGTGTCATCTTTTAATGTTTTTTTTTTTAAGTATTTATTCACACCTGCCTAAGATTTTTGCACAGGACTGTTTATTTCTTAAAACTGACGTTGAACTTAATGAATTCAAATCTCAAATAAACAACACTGTGGTTACGGGTTATTTTGAGAGAATCTTATAACATAAAAACATTTATCTTACTTTTGAAACTGTCTTTTTTTTTAAACTGAGTAATAATATCGCTTGAAGCAGAAACTCAGCAAGAGGAAACAGAAGAAAGAAGCAACAAAAGGTGGAGTAGAGGAGGCAAGAACATATAACTGATAAGTGAGGATATTAAAAGATGGAGGGAGGGAAGGGCGATGGGCTGAAAATGAAGCAGGGAAAGCTGAAGGGTGGGGGAGGATGATGATGCTAGATGATGCTAGATGATGCTGTAATGGGATGATGATGAAATGTAAAGCATCCCATTTGCTTACACACCACAGGTGGCTGCAGACAGGTGTAGCGGCGCAGCCTTATCTTAACAAGTTCAATAATAACACACATATCTCCTCTCACGCAGTCGCAGGGAAGCGGGCACGTCTTCCACGCTAAACTTTGACAGTTCATTACATTTCTGTGTTAATATGGCGCTGCTGGGCAGGCCAAGGTTAATGGGACCGTTCGGGCTGAAATAAAGGTTTGACTAGCGGCTGATAGAGGCCATAAAAGAAGCCATTTGGTCTCCCGTCGCACTGCAGGGAAAATGTTTGATACCGGGCCGGAGATAGAGCAACACTTGTAATCTTGTCAAGGAGACAAAGAAATGAGCCTCATTACACCAACTTTTGCTTTGATTTAATATGCACTTTTTTTTTTTACTAGCAAATTGACTATTTTATGACATTGAAAGCCAGTGAATGTCTTTACATTTCTACCAATTATTCCAGCGTTTGGATTCATTAATTTTACTAGTATTCACGTGTGCAAATGCTGGACTATTGTGGTGCAAATTTCTGAAGTATGCAAATATTAGCTCCTTAATTCTTCTTTAGATGTTCAGCAAACAACAAATGCATCCGTGTGTGTGTGTGTGTGTAGTCAGAAAAAACACGAGATGACTTCTGTTTTTCTGCATGAATTTCTGTGTCGAGCTTTTCTACATGTAATATGATCTTTTCTTTTGTCTTTTTTAAGTCATAATTATGAATTAACACAATGACTTAAGGCTACAAAAACAAAGTTATACACTGTGTTTCTTTTGTATGTGTCTTTATTGAACATTCAAGGTGCTGGAGGTAAAACCCAGTAGATTAATAACTTTTATAAGAATATTTGATCGGTGGCTGACAGATGTGAAGACGAGTTTATCCTCATAAGGCTGGAAATGAAACTCAAATCACCTCAAAGAGTTCAGGCCTCCATCAGTCCGCCTAAAAGAGCCAAGATTCAATCATCCTGGATCCTGTTTAATCTTGGATTTAATACTCTTTAATATCGTGGCTGCTATCCTGAAACGTGGGCCCCAGTGATGAAGAATATTCAACAAATTAAAAGCGAACCCACGAGTCACAGGTAGAGTTAAATTCATCATTAGAACTGGGTTCTCTTAGCCCAACGTGTAAACTAAGTTTATTTGTTTTGTTTGTGTTGTGAGGACATTTGACGCCATGTTGGGAGCTTCGGACGTGTTTAATTATTTCACCGCTGCAGCCGCTGAGCCAACAGGAAGTAGCGCCTCGTTAGCACATTAGAGCAAACATTAAGTGGAACGCACCTCGTGTTCGTTTAGACGTTTCTGATTTAAAACAGTAACTTTAATGAGTTCGTTAAAAGCCACACTAGAAATGTTGTCAAATAAAGCATGTAAGAGGTTATATTACAGATGAAAGAGACTGGGTCATAGGCCAATTGTTCATTCACAGGGCTTTTATTTTAATTATTTGTGTCTTTGTATGTTGATTTAATAGCTCTTGTAAAGAAAAAAACCCAAATTAAAACATGATCCTCAGTGATAATAACCTGTTTTGAACAAGCGGAGGAAAAACACTGTGGATCAAGACTTTTGTTAACTAACAGCACTGAGAACAGGTAAGATTTACACAAATAAAACTCCAAATAAACAGAAGAAAGTTGTGTTTCAGAAAATCTGTCTTATTATAACTGAAACACAAAAGCGGATTTATTAAACTATTTGATTTCTTTACAAAAATACCTGATAAGGTAGGGATGTTTGCTGGATAATATATTTTCTTCTTTTTCCAAGTGAGCAGTCAAGCTGGAAAACACGGAAAATAAGCTCTGAAGCATTATGGATTTATTTTAGTTTTGACATGTTGCTTTAAAACTGAATAATAATTTGTGTATGTGTTCATATACTAGTAGATAAGGAACATTATGGGAGATAAATGTATTTTATCTGGTTTTTTTTTGGTTTTTTTTTTGTTTTTTTTGCATCTACCTGCACTTATTTGTCTAAAAAACAAACAATAAAAGAGCGTATTTTCGTCGTTTGGGTCATTAGTGACAGGTGACTGGAGTAAACCAGTTCCAGGGGTTTGATGGTGTTGCAGAGCTGTTGGAGCCCAAACTTGGTGCTTTCAAAGATCAGAGTTCAGGTCAGGATGCCAGTGTAAAATAAGCTACACACAGCAGATAAACAAAGGAAACAGAGGGCTGCGGTCCTGCAGAAAAATAATGTACGCTGCCACCTAGCGGTTAGTGGTGGAATTACAGCATGACAAAAACAAGGTAAAAGTATGGACACCAGTGATGGCGTGGGCGCCATCTGTAGCGTACGAGTGTAGGTACTACAAATCAGGCTTTAAGACCCTTTGGTCATGCTAGTTTGGACCGGGTTAATGTTCCCCTCCCCCAACGGAGACAATTTCCCCCCAATTCTCCAAACTGTGACCGCTGTCTGCAGTTAAGAAGACATTGACTATTCAGAAGTACCGCATACAGCTTAACTTAAAAAAAAACGGAAGTAGCCCTTTAATGGAAATCCATTTTGCATGTTGACAAAATGTATTTGAGATTTTTGTTCAGTTGTTCATAAAACGATAAAGAGCCCGAGTACTGATTTGTCAGCTGAGTCCACACCTGAGCCTCAGTTTAAAATGGTAACAAGGATTTCTTCCAAATCTTCCAATTACAGCTAAGCCCCGGCTTAGAAATACAACCTGTCAGAGCCTTTTTCTCCTTTGTCAGAATGTTAAGTAGCATGAAGTGAATTTCTAGCTGCAGCAGCTGCACATAGACAGCAGTTTAGCAAGATCGTAATCACGTCTTTCCCATTATTTACCCAAAACTTCCTGTATCTGAGATGTGCAGGGTCTTTTTACACGGAAATGATCACATCATGGTTCTGGCAGCTTTATTGTCTTTAATAGCTACCTGCTTATACTTTCAAAACACTGGAGTAAATTTGGGTGCTTTAGCACCATCGTAAAGCCAACAGTGGAGGAAGTTTTCTTGTATTTGAAAGACGAGCGTCTCAGCTGCTGAAGTCAACCCCAGCTGCAAGGCTTTCCTAGGACTCCGACTGTCAGACACGGTGTGGGTTACTTCAATCCTGGCCTCCGGTGATGCCGAGTTTCAACCGCAGATATGCCATTCTAACAGCAGGCTTTGTCACCAGCATCCCAAGGAAAGCTGTCATTACCATGGAAACAAGCTAAATCAACAATACTGCATATCTGTAAAGTGCATCAGTGTTGATGGGAGCGTAAGCTGTGATTTATGCAGTTCCTTAAAAACCCACTCTTAGGAGACGTGGCGTTCGATGGAGAGTGACAGCATGCATTATTCATCATCCAGGCACCACCTCAGGGTCTACCTTGGGAATACAGCGCTGACAATCAGTCTCCGAGTCTGCAGCTGGAGCATCATCACCGAACCCAGCAAAGGCCACGCGAACGGATATCATCAGGAAAATGCTGTACAGGCATCCCACAGAGCAATAGCTGCTTAGAAACACGCAATAATTTATGTTCACTGTTGATCTGGAGACAAGATCACACAAGTATGTTGAACTGTGGCAAAATACGGCCAAGACTGTTATTACTGTTCATCCATTCAGATCGTGAAGTGAAAAACCATCGTTTATTTAGGGCCGAATGCTTCGTCCACTGTTTTATACGGTCTACAGTCTCAGTGGGTGTGACGACGCTTGAACACCACGTGACCTTGTCCGCCATTTTCACCTCTCACACAATGTGAATGAAAGCCGTCTTGCCACACACACACACAAAACACACACACGTTTCTGTTTAATGTTTAGTTTATTTGTTTGTGTGTAGTTTAGATATCTGAATTTTATTATGTTGTGGTTTCACCATCGTTAACACTTGTGCAAATAAATTCTGATTCATTTAAATGAAACAACTTGTTTGTGGTGATTTTAAGTCAAATTTGTGCTCAGATTCGTTCCTTCTCTGTTACTCCATAGCGCCACCTCTGGTCACATAAAATAACAACTATTTTGAGACTGATTGTACTGTTGAGTTATTAATTCCTGAAAAACATAGCAGCCCATTTTTATTAATTCATATTTATAATGTATTTATGTGATTAATAAGTGTCATCAGACCTTTAATAACCAAACAAGCACTCCTTTTTGTTGCACAACAGAACATATGGAAAGATGTAAAAGAAACATTTAAAAGAAAAACTTAAATGGAAGTAAAATAGCTGATAAAATTAAAAAGCAGAAACTAAAATAGAAATGGCAGGTAAATGCACATTATTAATTTGATTTCAAACAGCTGAGTGTTTTAGCGGACCTGCAGTTTCCTGGACGTTTTCTTCACATGTTAGAAGCATAAAAAGTCAACATTTGATCTCCGTGTTTGGTTCTGGCCACGGGAGCAGGAAATAGACCTGACCCTGATGACCTGAGGGCTCTGGCTGGTTCATAACGAACCAGAAGGTTCGAAATGTACTTTTCAAAATCAACTATTTGATAAGCAGGGGGCCAGTGTCCAGACCCGAGGGTCACATGACCCACTGTTTTGGTCTTTGTGAGGATTAAAACAGCAGCGTTCTGAACTAACACGTGTGTGATGGACTTTTTAGAGAAACCCGTAAGAACACCGGTACCGTAGTCCGGTCTACTGATAATAAATAACTTGATAAGTTTATTTTTTCAGAGACATCAGTGTTTTAACACTAGAACCACAGAGCCCGTCTCATGGACAGTTAGGGTTTTTAAAAAATGTGAATAACTTTGTTAAAACAACATCTACAAGTTTCTCACTTCCTGAATTTTCCTAAAAAAGTGGGTTTAACATTTTCAGAGGTTTTAAAGAAATGAAAATAAAATAAATACACATACTCAGCAGTTATTCCTCGGACCTTTGTCATTTACACTGCAGGTATAGATGACGGCAGTTTTGTTAGCATGTTTGCTAGCTTTCCAAATCTTATCCGTAAAATGGCGATCTTCTTGCATCATTACTCTTTTCCCCTTTTCAGATCAGGGTATACGGTGTGATATAAGGAAAACAACAATAAAATGAGGGGAGAAAAAATATACGTACCTGCAAAAATGAAATTTAACATCTGTGATGTAACACTAACGCTAACTACTAACAAGATCAGTTCAGGGTTAGGGTTCAGGCTGGCCAAGAGTGACAGGCTTGGTTTATATCAGTCTTTCCTGACACCCAGAGATAACCTAAAAAAAAAGTAATTATTTCATATGTGCCTTTAAAAAAAGAGAAAAAAGACAAATCCACGATTCAGCGGCACATAGAAACAACTGTGGCAGCAAAAATCTTGCAGTTCTCATTTTCTAATTGACATTTGGTGATATAGTCATGGAATCATGTTTGTCTTTTTATGAAATCAATTTTAGAGGCCATTCAGTGAAAGCAAAAGTTCAATAAGTAGATTAAGTGCTGGAATGATGGTGTATAATTTAATCTGACCTTGTTACCAGCAGCCAGTGAATGTCACTCTGCTCAAATGAAAACGTAATGAGTTCTTACAGCCATCATTTAGCAAGTTAAAGCTCAAAGTGCCCTGAAATAATAGCTGCTACTCCTCTCATGTTAAATGTGCATTAAAGAAACATGTTTGATATTTTTTTAAAATGGTCATTCTGGTGTTAATAGTTTTACGTAACAGAACCCATCTTTAATCATCTGAATTATAATGAGTTACCAGATTAAAATCTCTCGAAATTCAAGATGTCATGCCACGCAGGAGTGAGATTTTTTTTTCGAAGAAGTTTGTCCCAGAAAGTTTGTTTTCTTTAAAGTTTCTTTTCTTTTTTTTCTTCTCCAAGATGTAATGTTTTATGTGTCAATGTTTTAAGAAGTTACTTGTTTAGTTTTATCCTGTCAGTGCTGCTTACACTCTGAGCTAACTGTTTTCCTTTAGCTAATTACCTCTCAGTGGGGAACATATTCTCCAGTTTTAGAGACAAAGCATCCAAAAGAATTTGTCTTGAATGTTTTCATAAATGTACGTAGAAGTTTTGGCTTTTTAGAAGAGAAGGTGCAAGGACGTGTTGATTTTGGGTTTGTATGTTGGAGCTGGATATTTACACCCCCACCCCCCGAGTTGGAGTTAAAAAGTGAAGTCCTGGTAGAACCATAGCTCTGTGATTCATCCATACGAGTCCTCTGAAACCTCCAGACATTATTTTTCACAAGGCTGATGGAAAATGCTGACTTCACCCTTGACATTTGGAAATGCATCCAAAGATTTCATGTTTCGAGGGGCAAATTATAGCAGTGGCATGTCATATCAGATGAACCCCACCATGTTTGCACTCAGTGACTCCAGCTGCAGACCACGTTTTCTCCATTCTTTTGCTCACTGCTACAACTTCATGACTTATTACAGTGGAGATGATGTGAATGTGTGAGGAACCCCACATAAAAGTAGAGCATATAATCAGATTTATCGCTTTTCTCAGAGCATTTGTGCATACCAACCACGTTTTGATAAGGGCTATAAATTCAGCCTGGCTCCCACTCGCTCTTATCTAAACGGTCAGATCAGATCTATCCCCCTGCAGACCTCCCATTAAACGCCACTCAGCACGGAGCCACAAATTGCATTCTTATTTTCTATCTGCCTCTTCTCCATCGTCACCGGAGACACATGTGCAGTTAATAATCAATTTCTGTTCCTCTGCATTTTGCTTGTGACAGTCAGCAACGAAGAAAGCATTACTTCTGCTTCAGCAGTCGGTGGCCGGACGCGCCGTTTCAGCGTGTGCTAACTAAACCCTCTGGGCCATTTCCTGCTGCCAGAGTGTGAAATTTTTGGTGACATTTGAAACAGGGAGTCACTTTAAAATATTATCTACATTATGTGAATAATAATATCTGCAGAAGTGTACAGAGTCTGTACAAATATACCACTGTGAACTTAAGTGACTTCCTGTACTTACCCTTTATGTGTAACACCATTGATGATTTATTAAATTACTGAATATGGCAGTTTTCACATGCTAATTAAAGCTTTTGCTGCCATTTAAATAGCATGTAGAATTTCATGATTTTTGGTATTAAAAGCAACTGAAGGGCTAACTGATGTCATCTGAGTTAAATGGAGGCACATCTTTGAGTGTATTTAAGGCAAACCCTCAAACACCTCATTGCAAGATATTACAGGAAAATCACCAGAAGTCAGCCAAGATACCAGGAAACTAATCCTGGACGATATGTCCAGTTTATCCTTATGTACAGGTTCCAGATACCTGAAGTGTGCACACTCATCCGTACAATGACATGCACGTGCACTCAGGAAGAACACAACTTCCCAGAGATGAAGGTTCTTCAGTGTGAAATGTGAAAATGAACCTCAGAAAAACAACAAAAGACTTTGATGATGATGATAAAACTGAAAAAAATGAGGGTATCATATATTTATCATCATCCACAGCAAAAGCATAAAAGTCTTTCGTATTAACATCAGCTAAAAGGCCTCGAACCAAAGAGAGAGCCACTGCTCGAAATCTGACATTAAAAAAAGCCAGATTACAGTTTGTAGCTACATATATAGACAAAGATCTTTACTTTGCAGATGCATCTCAGGGTTTGATGAGATCTGAATTTGAACTATTTAGTATTAATGATCACTGCTGTGTTTTGTGAAAAAAAGGGGGACACTTGCCAGACTGAGGATGTAACCCCAAGCATGTAGAAGCCTATGAGAATCGTGGCGAGGGCGTCATCCTGGGAGCATGCTTCAGATCAGGAGGGACTAGTGCACTTTGTAATCCAGATGTAGTTAAGAAAGAAGATGTGGACATCTTAAAGATCCAGAAATTCTGCCAACAAGTTAAAGTTTGGGCATGGAAGGGTGTTCCAAATGGACAACAGAGATCAATCAAACCTCCAAATTAGTTTGAAAGTGTCTTAATGATAATAAATGAGGTTCTGAAGTGATCATCACAAAGCAACAATCTCAAATTAATCCTGGCTGGAAACAAACCGGAGGATCCATTTTAAGATGAACAGTCCTTCACGATACACTAAGACCATCACACAAAAGGTTAGTAAAGAAGTGGAAATGTTGCTTTCCAGGAATAAAACCTGATCCAGGAAATAATGAGACAAATGCCTCTCAATAACAACTGTACTATTACACTGCACCACAACCTAATGTTGGAAAGTAAAAAGGAAAATATCAACTCACAATTTTCTCTTTTAGTTGGCACCAACAACTGCGGAAAACCTGGAGTGAAAAAGTGGAAACAAAAGATGAAAAGCGATGAGAAATAAACATGAAAGGGAGCACAAGAACACAGGAGATAAAGAAAGAAAATAAAGAAGGAACAAAAAGAGAGCGCACGGAGATGAGCCGGTGTCATCCGTCTGCGTTATATGCAATAATCCGACAGCTGGTAGATGTTTGCTAAAATGGTGCAATAGTCTAACCATCTTTGCTTGAAAAGAGGATCAGGGGCTTTAGTGAAAGAAGAGCTAACGGAGGCTTTTTTACCTGCTATTCTACTGTTCTCAAGGAAGACACAGGCAAAGTCTTTGATTTCAAAAATATACCCCCAGCCATTTCAAATATGCAAAAGCTTAGCTTCTGCCTTTCTAAAAAATACTGAAATGTTCATTTGAGCTTTAATTTTATTAGAGACGTGTGTTTCACTGGAGCGGTTTGATTCTCCTGGTGGTCCTGTTGGCTCCAGTGAGGGACCTTGGTCTTGGTTAGATGGAGTGTAATAGGACGGGAGATTGACAGGCAGAGTCTGAGGATGCTGGATTGGTTTATTACGGTAAAGAGACAGCTGAGTCGAATGGTCTCGTTTTACCAGAAGACCCAGGTTCCAACCCTCACCTTTGGTCATGAGCCGTGGCAAGTGACTGAAAAAAAAAGATGTTGTGGCTGAAATGAGCTTCCTCTGAAAGACAGATGGGCTGACCCTCAGTGATGGGGTCATCCAGAACAGGTTCAGGGTGGATTTGCTGCTCCTCTGCACACTCATAGGGGAGTGGAGCTGGTGTGGCCATCTGGTCAGCAAGCTTCTGAGAGGCTGGTGTTTCTGACGTAGTCCATCAAACGGAGCAGACTCCGAGTCGGCTCTGGAGCCCGAAGGGAATTACACCTGAAAAAATAAAAAAACCCTTAAAAAATAAAAAAAATAAATAAAAAGACAAAACCTATTTTTTCTTCTGTGTCTGACCGTAAAGGTGTCAGTTAGGATTCACAAAATATCTTTAATTTTTGAAAAATTTCTGAATGATGGGAGGAAGTCTTATTCATTCATTAATACATCTCCTTTAAAAAACTAAATAAAGCTTATGAACATTTTATAGAGACATTATATAGAGAGAGAGATAGAGAGAGAACAAGAAAATAATAGAGATAATTGTGAAAAAAGGTGTAGTTTTTCTTTTTTGTTTGATGTCTTTAACTACTAAGACCATCTATTATCAGAAGATTTTGTTGTTTTTGAACAGAATAAAAAATTTAATTAAAAGAGGGAGTACCAATTTTTGCAAATGATTAAGGTTATATCTCTGTTGTTCTTTTGTTTGTTTGTTCTTTTTATTGAGCCTCTGGCCACTTCTAATGTGGTCATTTATCATAATAACACTGCACATGAGAAAAAAAGATTGACAAGATTTAATCATTAGGAAAATAGTTTTTCTTACCCAAGCTAATGTTTCCCAAAGGTACCTCGAGAAGATTTAAGCTGAAATTATACATACAAATCAGATAGGTATATATTTTTGCTAGATTCTAAGGAGTAAAAAGCCTGCAGGCTTTCGAGACGTTTCCTGGAGGGATTTTAAGGGAGTAAAAGTGTAAAACAGAACAGATTCACTGAGGTTACGGAGTTCATCACACACAAACAGCTCATTCCCTTCGAGAGCCTCATTGTGCTAATTAACTTCAGTCCAATCTGTTCATTAATTAAACAAGTGATTTCTGGATGGTTTGGCTCAAGGTCAGAAAGATGTTTGCTTTTGTCATATTGGTACATTTTGTTGTCTTCTTTCATTTGTACAAATCCATCCAGCTAATTCTGTTGTTTTGTTTGTTGAGTTTAGGTTAATTACAGGTGAAGTTGAGCGGTACGGGTCGCTATGTTTTTGGTTTTGGTTCACTGAGATTTGGTTGTTGGGGCCTTTTTAGGTTCGGGGAGCAGTCCAGATCCAGTGACCCATTGTGTGTCTGCTTCTGCTGGGGCTTCCATGTCATTTAAGATTATTGTTTTGGATTCTTTAGCCAAAGTTTGACTCTGGGACTGAAACACAGGAGACACTGGTGGTGAAACACCAGTGGGTTTTTGCTCTGATAATGATGCAACCTCGTTGTGAAAAGAGCCAGTGTCAAGATTCTGGTCTTAACTTACCACTTTGAAGCCCTAGATGCTAAAGATTATTGTGCTCAGCTGATGTTGATGTTAAATGCTAATGAGACGAAGGGCAGGTGATTCATTCCAGTTAGACAGGTACCACAAACCCGTCCTTTTACTACCACACAGGGGTGAATATTGACTCAGTAACTTTATTTTTTGCCATAACGATAGATGAAGACTTAATTTTTAAGCCTCACACTGATAACTTGCTAAAGAAGCTTAAACTGAAACTGGGATTCTCTAAACAAATAAATCCCGTTTTTCTTTTAATGCCAGGAAACATCTGGTTTCTGCCACTTTAACTCTTATCGATTATTGTGACAGTGTGTATAAAAACACTCTGCCAGCTCGTTATACATGAAAATACTGGATTATGGTATCAGATGTGAGAAACAATATCGTGCACATTCTGGCTGCACATCCAACTGTGAAAAGCCTCATATTCCACGTTGGCTCAAACGATACTGTGAAGCATCAGTCTGAGGTGCTAAAATGAGACTTCAAGAAGCTGTTTAATACAATTAATAGTCTGGATGCTGAAGTGTTTATTAGTGGCTCTTTTCCACTGATGCGAGCAGGAAAGAGATTCGGCAGGCTGTTTAGCCTGAACAAATGGCTGTCAGGTGTGTGGACCACTTACTCGTTCCATTATATTGACATTTTTAGCTTTTTTTTTTTTTTTTTTGAGGCAGATGGTCTCTGCATGAACAGATCTGGAGTGAGGCTGTTTGCAGCTCATCTTTTGTATGTTATGAGTTATAATTCTGTTCTGTTGGAGAAACAAAAACAAGAAGATGTCCCAGCACCCACCGGCCCCCTGGAGAGGACATCATCCAGGAGTTTTCTCTGATGCCTCCAGCTCCAAAAGACACGAATGAAGACTCACCCTCCTCCAGGTTGTCCTGCCCGTCCCCCCCTCACCCTCCTGGACTTCAGAGACCACTTGAAGGATCTGGTCACTGCTGCCACTGAAATGAGCCCATGTCTCAGTCCCTTTCCTGCACCCTTGATAGAGAAAACGTTTTTAATTAATGATTTTATTTCAAAACAGAGACTAGATTTTAGGGACTAGAAGCTTCCAGGCAGATATCACCAGGAAACGGTACAGAAGTGAAAAAACTGGAGAAATGTTTGTTCAGAGCTGCTCCCCCTCAACCCTCCTCCACCCTGATTCCTTCAGTTACTGAACTTGGTCATAAATTCAGTGGTAAAAATTATTAGTGTTCTTAATACCATTAAGCCCACCAAGGTGTGATCACTGCTAAAAAAATAAAACTTTCATGGAGAAATGCTGCACAGGTCAGGGAAGAAAGAAAGTGTTGAAAAGCTGAACGCAGGTGGTGGAAAACTAAATGTCAGTTTTATAAAGAGAATGAGCATAAATATAATACAGAGCTGAAGGAAACCACTGCCATAAACAACAATAATGCGCACACGCTGTTCACTGCTGTTGCTCGGCTAATAAATCCCCCTGAGTCAGCAGAACCTGAACTTCTGTCCAGCCGAGCCTGCTATGAGTTTGCCTCTATCTTTACTGACAAAATTCAGAAAATCAGACACTCAGTGGTCCTGTGCTAGATGGAGGACATGTCCCACCTCTGTGTCCTCTGATAGAAACAGTTTTGTCCAATCACTTATAAGAACCTGGATGACATCATACTTCATCTGAATCCCACCACTTGCTGCCTTGATGTTCAACCAAAAGGGTTTTCCAAAAGATCTTCTAGACGTTGTAAATATGTCTCTGTTTTCAGATATCTTTCCTCAATGCCTAAAAACAGCTGTTGTTAAGCCACTTTTAAAAAAGAATAGTCTAGACGTGTCACACATGAACATCTATAGACCTTATCAAACCTCCCATTCCTCAGTAAAATCATAGAAAAAACTGGTTTTCAACAGTCATGCAACCTCCTGACACTAAATGGCTGGTTTGATGTCTTCCAGTCAGGAACATCTGCAGTTAGTTCAGAATACTGATTCCTGAATCCTCACTAAGACCAAGAAAGTGGAGAATATAACTCCAGTTGTTAGATCTTTACACTGGCTTCCCATCCGTCACAGAGTACATGTTAAAATCATGCTGTTGGTTTATAAATCTCTGGTCTAAATACATCTCTGATCTCCTGGTCCATTAGGAACCCACCAGAACCTTCAGGTCATCCCTGGCGTTGTGATCCATGAATTGAGCAGTAAATGTAATAAGACAAAATGGACTCTAATCATTGTTAGTTTTCATCACCTTTGCTACTTTGACTGATCATATGAAGCAGCAGGGTTTTTGCAGATGGATAAGTTCAGTAAAAATGACCTGAAAAAAACATAAAAAAAACCAAAACATCTGAAATAAATGATCTCTGGTTCAAGGATTTATGCTTCCATCACTTCTAGTTTGTCCTGGCAGCAGCCTATTCTTATTTTTGATAACCTTTCCGAGTTGGTCGGGTTATTTTGGACGCTTTATCATTGTTTCTCCTTGGTTGTCTACATGACAAAACAAGCATTATACAAATGAAGCTTGTGCTCAAACTTATTAAGTACAGTCTGCAGATCTGATGAATACAGGTCACTGCAGTAGGTCTATTCTTTTCAACACTTCTTTCCCACAATGGAAAACTAATTTCATGCTTAATTTCAATATCAATGCTTCATCCAATTATTCCCTTAGCATATCAGCCTCTTTTGAGACTAACCACTGAAAATGTGTCATTTTCTATGCCTGTATTTTCAAGTTAAAAGAATTGCTCCAAATGATCATGCATCATTAAAGCTCTACTGTCTGTAAAATACATAAAATAACGCCTTTAAAAATTCTTTATGTGGTAATTGGATATAATTGGCTGATATGTGCTGGTGCATGGAAACAGTTTAAAAATGAAGTTATTTATAAATCCGCCTATTGACACCCAAATCCTTCAGGTCATGTTACTTTTCAGTTTTGAACAAACATTTGAGAAGTGTTATGAAGATGTATGATTTAGCAGTATTTGTGATGCCCTAATATTGTTCTTAATGCGATTTTCAATGTGATTTTTCCATTTTTCATCCGCGGTGTCTCCATTTACAGTGATGAATCTGATATAATCCACTGACTTTGGGAAACTATCATTCTTTACCATATAGTGGCGACAAAACAGCTGTTTTTTTTCTGTTTACTAAGCACTAATAAATAAAAGACAACCAGGATGATAAATAAAATAAGGAAAACAAACTGGAGTGAGATCAACACTATCAATAAGAGGAAATGACTTGTAGTAAAAGGTGACCCAGATAAACCTCAGAAGCTAAGCTAAATTCAGGTTTCTTCTTATTTAACCATACTTTAGTATTTATATTGCCATTTTATGTTCATAATATTCTTTTATATTATGGTTTCATTTTTTTTAGTACGGGCTATGACTGGGGCGTAACTGCCAAACTCATGTATAAATGGGTGCTGGCACCCCCCCCAAGGGCAACTAGCTCTTCACTTTGTTATTCAATTTGTAGTTCACTGTATGTACTTTTGTTTTAGAAGTAACACTGTTCTCAACCTACTTTCTAAAAAGAGCTTTGTGGCTAAATATTACCCAACTCTACCATACTAATGCTTTTAATGCTCATTATAGCAGCTGTGCACTGATTTTCTAATGAGTAAACCAAACTCCCTGCAGTATTCCCTTTTGCAACGTGCCTCCTTTCCCAGGGTCAAATTAAAAAGCAAAAAGGAGGGAGGCCTTCTATTTAGAGAGAAAAACCCATGCTGGAAACGTTTTTAGAGATGAAGAGTACAAATCCGATACCAGGAGGAAGCAACAAACGAGAGATATGTTCTACTTTTTAACCCAGGGGGCCAATAATTGAGCTTTATTGTTTCTTTTTCTTCTAAACTTTGCTGTGAGCACATTTTAATACACACACAGCAAACGCTCAGTTTGTGCAACCTTGGTGAGTTTCTGATGCTCCCTGGGTACATCCCCCCCAGTGGATTTGTTTGTTGGGATGTTGTGGAATCACTGGAAGTGGTAGGCAGCGTTGAGGAACTAGGAGCTCTGAGAAGCTTGACTGATGTCAAGAACCAGAGACGAGAAAAGACCCCTGCTGGGTCTCCTCCCACCGTCACCGTCTGTGACAAAAAAAATATCACAAACCACAAAGACGATACCCGCCATCCAACTAGGGCGCACGACCTGCATCTGCAAAGACAACGGTACTTTGCTGTGCAGAAAATGTGCAAAAGTCTGCACATTAGTCGGTGACATGAAAACTTGGAAATGAAGCGATGGCAGTCTAACATCCTTCTATTATTGGTTCAGTGTTTCAGATAGTTCCTGCCCCAGATGTGTCTGGATTCACAAAACTTTTTACATCAGAAAGAAAAAGTATTTCCACCCTTTGGAATCGATTTTATTTCTGCGTTAATTTGAAGTTAAATGTTCTCTGATCATTTAAAGGTAAATGAAATGAGTTTAAGCTAATAATAATAATAATAATAAAGAAGCAGTTACAATCGTTCATGTGATGACTGAACATTCGTAACGCTGGAGGAAGTGAACCCATGAGGAGGCCGAACCTCCTTGGCAGCACCGACTTCAGGTAAACCCGTCTGGCAGCTCCCACTCACACCTACACAACATTCAGGAGGAATTTTTGACCGTTCCTGCTTATAGATCAGCTCTGACACATTTGGAGGACTGTCTCGAGATTTGATTTGATTTCTCTCTTTATTTATTTGACAGCAACGCTCACAATTGCTATAAATGGACCAGACGTAGCTGGCAGCTAATTTGCATCTGTCGTCCCTGGACAGGAATAAAAGATATCAACAGAGTAGTGAAAATAGAATCAATACATGGCAAAAAAAAAAAATAAATCAAAATAAATCATGACAATACAACAGAAAAACAATCTCTAATTTATAAATATACTTTTTATGATCCATGTCTAACAACGATAGATAAGGATATGAATTTATCCCTTCATCAATATAAAATTTGTGATTTGACAACAAAATCTGTGTAACCTACTGACATGAATAGTACACAGTGTACGAACCAGAGCCATGGGTTGATTTTTTTTTTTTTAAAAAGCTCTATATATGAACAAATATTAAAAAAGATGAAAACTTAATATCTAAAATATGGAGCAGAGATTTATCAGTGATAACACATTTGTGTTGATTTCAAGCAGAGCTGAAGATGCTTTTTAAACACACTTTTAAATTATTCCACAGCATCTGTGTGGGGTTAGTTCATGTTGTCTCCAACATTTTTTATTTTTCATGCTTCGGTTCGTTGTCTTGCTGCATCACTAAGTTTCTACTGAGCCACTGATGCCGTTGAATATGGTGCAGCATATTTTGGTAAACTTGGGAATTCATTTCCCCCTCTATATTAATATGTGGTCCAGACAAGCAACCTCAGGGTCTGGACCACATATTTCCCAGCAGAACAGGAACAAGATGAGCATTGTGCTACTGTCGGCATAACTCACATCAGTATGATGTTTGGATGTTGGTATGCTGGCCTTTGTTTCCATCACATGTGGTGCTGAGTATTACTTATGAACAAACTTTTGTTTTATTAGCCTACAAAACGTTTTCACAGTAGCATTGCATATAGTTGTGGTTCTCTTGGGCACCAACATCACAATAATGTTTTTTTTTTTTTCTGTCTGAGAAGATCAACCTCCTTTGAAGCCTTCTGACACCCTGGATGTTCAGTGACTTCATTATCATATCTCATGACAGAGATGTCTGCCAGTTCAGGTTGATGCTCTAGTTCACTGGTTGTAGCTCTGCAACAAGAATTACTGAAGGACAAGACAAGACAAACACTCAACCCCAGCTGGCTCTGTTTCCATTTCCCACAATGCTCTGGATTGTAGTCCCCTTCAACATTGAGTTCAGTTGAGGCCGACTGAGGCTTTTTAGGTGGACCAGAATTGGCTTCTTTGATCCACACCAGAGTTTGATTGCACATCCAAACCTCACCAAAAAAGTCTGGTCTTTTTAAAGTGGACAAAACAGCTTTTTTTTGTGTAAAAGCACTCTCAGATTTCACTTGTTGAATCTTCTTCAGCTCACTGAAGATTCTGTGTCGTGATCTTGGAGTCATGTTGGCAGCGAAGAGTAGCCACAGAACTAAACCATCTATATTAACAGACTAACTGTTGATTCTATGACATCTAAACACTTTTAGATTATGCTGGACCCCATCCCTCCCTCTCTCCATCCATCCACCCATCCATCCATCTCATTGACAGCTGTTTGTTACCTGGAGCCCCCACTTAGTTGCCAGTTATTTTATATCCCTTCCCAGCTTTATGTTTCCAAGCTCTCATTTGAAAAAAACATTCTTAACCCTTTATCTGGTAGGCAATAAAATAAATGAAATTTTTAATTTAAACTCTAGAGGATTATTGGAGAATATTAAAAGGACCTCTATTAGCATTGTACCTTTTTTTGTAACAACCACAGAATATTCTACTGATGTTACGAAATCTGGTCACTTGCTCTGTAAAGGGTTAACATCACTGGAAGCTTCTTATGAACAGTAAACTTACTGCTTGAGTGTCTTTTACCAAAGTAACTCTAAACTACACCCCCAAACTTGTTTAAATAATTGAAGTCCAGCAAACTGACAGTTTACCCAAGACCTAGCAATTTATCTCTGGGTTCACTGATTTTTTTTTTCCCTCCAGTAATGTTAAAAGGCTTAATATAGTCATCTGGACCAAGTTTTTTTATAAAAACACCGAGACGTTTCGACCCCCATCCAAA